>JANSTP010265148.1:0-20346 GCA_025330745.1 Cladonema radiatum | reverse complement strand
CTTGGTCCAATGCTTTTTTTAAGTTAAAAGGAAATAAAGGAGCACTTTTAATTTTTGCTTCATCGATTAGCAAACGGGGAGAGGAAGGAAGAATATCAATATTGCTGTTGTTGTAGGTCAGAATGACTTGCTCTAGCCTGGCTTCTTGTAGGATAAAGTTGCCTACCGTTTGAGTCTCCTCCTTAAGCCTTATGCCGAAGCCTTTTGTCAAGCTCCCTTGTGGATCTAAATCAATGAGTAAGACTTTCCTATTTCCTTGAGTAAAAGTACCTAGCGCAGCCCCTATATTTTGGGCTGAGGTCGTTTTGCCAACACCGCCTTTATTATTGACTATAGCGATAATGCCCATGATAAGAATCGTACTATATTAATTGATAGTAAAGTTATTAATAAAATTATAATAGTTTTATTATTAATTAGTACTATTAGATAAAGTCTAAATGTATGAGTAGAATTAATTTTAACAATGTTAACTAATTATTTAGTTATTACTATACTAATTGATAATAAAGTTATTAATACTATTAGATAAAAATCTAAATATATGAATAGAATTGATACTAACAATGTTAACTAATTATTTAGTTAGTATTATGCTAATTGATAGTAAAGTTATTAATAGAATTTATAATAGAATAATAATTAATTAATACTATTAGATAAAAATCTAATATGCATTCTCAGGCTGTGCGTGCATACTTTTCTAAGCTTCCCTCGTAAGCTTCTATTGGGCATTAGTTTTATGGAAATTATAAGTTATAAAATGGGATAATATTGTAAAGCTTTAATGATCGTTAAAGCCTACCATTCTGTATAATTGTAACACCTTATAATACTTATGCAAACTGTATAATTTTGTACCAATTATAATATTAACAACTACCAGAACCAAAAATGCCACATACTTTAGCCTATATCCGTACCTCAACCCAGAAACAAGACATCGATAACCAGAAACTTGAAATCTATGAATATGCCCGGAAGGAAAATAGAAAGATTGATCAAGTCATCCAGGTGCAGGTATCTTCACGTCAAGGCAAGGTGCAAAGAAGAATTGAAGAAGTACTGGCTAAGCTGCAGGAAGGCGATACGCTGATCGTAACTGAAATTAGCCGACTAGGTAGAAGCACCTCAGAGGTGATCCAACTGATCAACACCCTAGTGCAAAGAAATATTAGCGTCATTGCCATTAAACAAAACCTGGCTATCCATAAACATGACCTAAGTTCTAAGATTATTGTCACGATCTTTTCCCTGCTAGCAGAATTAGAAAGAGATTTACTCAGCCTCAGAACCAAGGAAGCTTTAGCTGCTAAAAAATCTCAAGGCATTAGGCTGGGTAAACCCCTAGGAACGCTCCAAAAAAGTAAATTTGATCAGGATGTAGGCCGCATTAAGGACTTGCTTGCGCTTGGTCTTTCCATTAGGAAAACGAGTAAAATTCTTGGCTATCCGAATCACATTGGACTCAATAACTATATCAAGACCAGACAAATTCTAGCTGAAATAAAAAGAAACGACTGAATTGCCAAGCTGTATGGTGAAATGAACAAAGCTAGCTCCTCCCAGGTACTCGTTCACTTAAAAAGTTGCTTAACTTTCTGCCCTAGGATCAGGACAAGCTCTAAAAAATTTTTACTTTCCATGTTCAACAAGAAATACCTCCCCATAGGCGATGCCGATATTAGAAAAGTGATAGGCACGGGTTACTATGTAGACAAAACGGCTTATGCCTATGAATTAATTGACTCAGGTACGGCTACCTTTCTAGCGCGTCCGAGGCGATTTGGCAAGTCACTTTTCATGAGTACGTTAGCAGCGATCTGTAAGGGAGAGAAGGACTTATTCAAAGATTGTTTTATAGCCAATCCAGAACTTGGCTATGACTGGCAGAAGTATCCAGTGATTCAGCTTAGTTTTGCGGAATCTGCTAAAAGTAGTCCTGATGAACTCAAACGAGATATAAGGAAAAAAGTATACCATATTGCCAGGCATTATGGGGTAGCACTAGACGATCCATATAAAGACCTTGCTATAGAATCTTATTTAGAAGAGTTAGTCTTTGCACTCTCTAAATTAGCTAATGGCTATGCCCCCCAAGTAGTGGTGCTAATCGATGAATACGAAGCCCCCTTTATCAATCTACCTCATGGAGCGCTGAAAGAAGGAAACCGGCAAGTAGTACGCGACTTTCTAACGGTGATTAAAGGTTGTGCCGGACGGGGACTTATTAAGCTAGAGTTTGTCACTGGTGTGAGTGCCTATTGCTTTAACTCGTTGAATTCAGGACCTAATAACTTGGATGATATTACCCTTGTAGACGCGTATGCGACTATAGTAGGGTATACAGAGGAAGAATTATTTGAGGCTGATTCTGTTTTTGCCGAAATCCTCCAAGGGTTAGCAGGGCAATTGACCCAAGGAGATCCGGAAAAGTTAGCTGCTCAGCTTCAGTATTGGTATAATGGCTATCAGTTTACTATTGGTGTGCCTAAGGTCTATAATCCCTTTTCCATATTGAAGTTTTTGAAGTATGGGCAATTTGCTAACTACTGGATCAATACCGGGACCCCTACGTTTTTACTGCGCAAAGCCCAGGAGAAGACTGCCTTTGATGTGGACGTTACCCAGCCCATCGTAGCAAAGATGAGTGAACTAGTGGCTCCCAAAGAAGACCAACTCAACACCATAGGGGAGATGTTTCAGGGCGGCTATTTAACTATTGACCGCTATCAATATCCTGAGCCGTTAGATGCGAGTGGGATTCGTACTGATGAAGATCTGATTCTACTGAGATTTCCTAATAAAGAGGTAGAGTTATCTTTTTACAACTTGCTCAAGAAAGAGTTTGAAAGAGGGGTTCAATTACAAGCTCAAGCAGATAGGACGATGCTTCAAGAGGCTTTAGAGATTCAGCAGGTTAGTAAATTGATTCAAGTGACTCGTTCCTTTTTTGCTTCCCTGCCTTACACCTTTTATGTAGGGGAGAAGAATGAGGCCTTCTATCATGCGGTATTTCATAGCTATCTCCAAGGTATGGGGCTGCATCCTACCAGTGAAGCACTCACCAATCAAGGCAGAGTAGACTTGGTCATAGAACTACTTTCAACGATTTATATTTTTGAGCTAAAATATAACCAATCAGGTCGCATAGCCTTGTCTTCTCTACTGAATAGGCAGTATAAAGATCAATTTTTGCATGTAGATAAGGATATTATTGTCTTAGGACTGAACTTTTCCAGTGCCGTACGCAACCTCAATGACTGGTGCGGTCTGGTGTATAATACCAAAGGAGAAGAATTACGGCGCCTTGGAAGTTTGGTAGATTAATAGACTGTGTTGTCGGATCTGAAGTGGTCTTATGAGTCAAATTAAGGAACGCATTCGTTAAACATTCTTCTCATTGTTACGCTTGATAAACTTCCCCACATTGTAGCCTACTGTAAATACCGTTATAGTATCCTGGGTGGGTAGAGAAGCGAATACAGGGAAATCCTAACTATAAGTATTATTAATAAAGATTTACGTAATAGACCTAGTATAGATGCGCTTCTTTTTTTATAAACATTTTTTGCATTAATTGTACGGATAGAATAAAAATAATAGCTCTTTCATACAATGTAGCTGTTTGATCAAACTTATTGCTTATTGCTTTGTATTTCTTGATAATTTGTGAGACCATAATAGGGTCGAATATATTAGTTTCTTGGAGTGAAGGCTGTGATAGTAAGTCATTAAAATAACTAGGAGCTATTTTTTTCATAAATCCTTTTAAACTTGGAGATGAATAGCCATGTTTGACTCTATTTACAACCTGATTAGGTAAATAGTTTTTTGCAATTTGTTTCAAAATATATTTTTCTTGTAATCCGTTCAAAAGAAATTTTTCTGGAAGCTCAGAGATGATATCTAAAATTCTGTTGTCAAAAAAAGGTAATCTCGACTCTAAAGAATGGGCCATTTCAACTTTATCTCCTAAAAATTTAAAAATATATGTACAAAGTGTTTTTTTTATAAATTCATATTGATTTTGTCTTATATTACTTCTATAAGTCATATAAGCGTTATCTAAGTCCTCAAAGAATATATTTTTAGCATCCAAGTCACGTACCAAATATTTCATATCTTTGCTAAATAAGGAATTACCAAAAAGATTTTTCATACTTAATATGTTAGCAATAGATATGGGGTAATACCCATAAGCTTTTGTAATTTCTTTAATATTAACATGATTGTAGTCATTTAGGTCAAGTCCTATTCTTGCCGTTTCCATAGAGATTATCTGGTTACGGTATTCCTGATTTCCTAAATATTTGGCCATTTTAATCCAAGGATAACCTAAAAAAAGCTCATCAGCACCTTCTCCAACTAAAACACCTTTTACATATTTTGATGCATATTTGGCAAGTAAATATTTTCCTGTCCCATCAATTTGTTGACATAAATGCTCACAATGATAGAGTGCTTTTGGAAAATTGTAGGCTAAGTCTATATTAGACAAAGATATCGCATGGTGGTCAGATTTTATATGACGTGATACTAACCTAGAAAATTCGCCTTCATCATATAGCTTATCCTTAAACTCAATAGAAAAAGTTTTGATAGGTTTATTAGCATCTTTTTGCATGATTGCAGCAATTAAGCTTGAATCTAAGCCTCCAGAAAGAAAAGAACCTATTTCTACGTCGCTTTGCATTCTTGACTTTACTGAACTACATAATACGTTGTGTAGCTTCTTTTTATAGTAATCCAACGTATTTAAATTCTTATTTTCTTCGGATTCTTTTGGTAAACAGATATCCCAATATTTATGTACCGAAATAGTACCTTTCTTTACTACTAAAAAATGTCCAGGTCTTAAGACTTTTATATTTTTAAATAAGGTTCTTTCAAGCGAATCAGCTCTAAAAAATTGCTCATAGATAGTTCTATAATCAAATGCGTAAGCTGTACTAGGAGAGGAAAAAATTGCCTTTATCTCAGAAGCAAAGATCAGTCGACCATTGGAGATAGTGTAGTATAATGGTTTAATACCGAATTTATCTCTAACTAAAACAACGGAATGATCATATCTATCATAAATTGCAAAAGTAAATTCGCCATTTAGTTTCTTAAAACTGTTATAACCTTGTTTTAAGTATAAATTTAAAACAAGCTCCGTGTCTGTTTTCGTATTAAGGTTATAACCACTATTGCTGAGTTGATATAAAATATCATCATAATCATATATTTCACCATTATATATTATGATAGCCCTTTTGCAATCAGATTCTATTGGCTGGTTGCCATTGTCTAAGTCTACAAAAGCAAGTCTTACAGCACCAAGTCCAATTTTTTCATCACATGATACAAATTCCCCTTGACCATCTGGACCTCTGTGCAAAATTTTACTCAGCATTAGCTGAAGCTCTTGTTTTTCTATTTTATTAGCCTTGTGATCAATGTTAATAATACCAACTATACCACACATTTTTTGCGATTGCTTAAGAGAGAAAAATTTTGCCGTTATATCAATTTTTCATTGTTGTCACATTGAACGAAAAAACCTCCCCATGAATTGGACAAATATCGAATGAAAGTCCCTTTATATACCTATTAAGCATATTGTTGATAGCAGCAGTAGAATTTTGCTTTAATTTCGGCCATTTTATGGTGAGTCTATTAAATCCAATATTGATGAGATCCTTTGGTAAGGTCAATGAGCTTCTACTCCAATTTTCTGATATGCTAATTTTTTGCAAAAATTTATCATTGATATATATCAACACTTTATCCTGTTCAGTATTTTGGATTCTTTCTTTTTTAGCTCTCAAAACTATATTCAATTTTAAATCAAATTCAGTATCTGCTACCAAGCAAAAATGTGATTGTGGCCATGCTGAACGAAAAAAGGGAATTTTTCTTCTGGTACTGATTTCGTGATCTTCTGATAATCTTACTATTGCGTTGATACGTTCTAAATAGGTTGGTTCAGTAAGATCTACGCCTTTATCTTTTAGAAGGTTAATATATTGTTGTTGATACGTACGTAATAAACCCAAACCATCTCTACCATTTTTATGAAGACATAGGCATATAGCTTCTGTTGCAACTGAATCTGCTCCTTGCGAACACTGAGAAATTTTTAAGTCAAGGTGTGATTTTGTAAGTTTCAGTAATTCGTGTGCAGACTTACTAAGACTGAATCCAGCTCCTTGGCTTGGTATTCTAGCCTTGATATAATATTCCATAGCATCTAGGATACTTTTTGAAAAATCTACAGATTTCTGCAGCAGTTCCAATATATACGTCTTATCAGGCTTGTCGTTAACGGGTTGATTGAGATGAGCATTATAGAGTGCAAGGTAAAAGTAGGAAACAGCTAATTGATCAGACTGTTCCCTATTCATAGTTTCTCGTTTGAATAGACCCTTTTTAGTATCTTGTTGCGTTTTGTTCTGAAAAGTATTGTTCTCATATTGATAAATAACGGATGCTATTTTTTCCCCAACTACAACAAAACCTTCGGGATTCATGTGACAATAGTCAACAAAAAACTTTTTTCCTATAATTTTATGATTCGATTTTTCGATAAACAACGATTCTAAGTCGATGATCTCCATATTTAGTGCACTCTTTTTCTCTAATATGCTTTTGCGTACAAAAGAGGGAGTACTAGGGAAAGAAGTTACATGATCACTGACAGAACAATAATCTGATTCTTTGACACAGTAATGATAAGCCTCGTCATATCTTTTAAGTTCGATAAGGCATTTTGCAACAATTCTGTTAGAAGTTGTTGACTTACCCCCATCAAGTGTAACCATTCTGAGGCCTCTGTCCAGCGCTTCAGTGAAATTTTTACTTTGCATTAAATCACAAGACGCTGTATACAATTCATACCATTCATTCTCTTGACCATTCGCAAGCCAATAAACCGGCATTCTTCTTTCCCAAGTCTCATAATTAGTCGCAGGAATGACAAAGATAAATTTTGCATTGGAGGTCCTAGCTATAGCATCTAGGCTGCTCATTACCTCATCATTAAGTCTTTTAAATTTTTCTTGGTAAGTGTCTATAAAACCATCTGACCCTTTACTATATATTGCATTAACAAAGTCTCTCCTTTTTGTAATAGTACCTGATTGTTCAAGTAAGTTTTCAGAGAACCAATTATTACCAGCAAAAAGCACAACATAGTCAGGATCTAATTGTAAACAATTGTAAGAGGTACGTACTAGTACCTCTGCGTTCATACAAATCCTCGTCAAATCAACAACATCCCACTTGTTGCTAAGATTAGCATTTAAGATAGTAGATAATGATTTTGCAGGCGTAAAAAATGGTGAAAAAAACATCCCATGGGCAGCTGACTCTCCGATAAAACAAACTCTTTTTAGATTTTTTTCTTTACTACTGGTTAGAATTTTTTTAGTACTTTCCCAATACCAAGATTCTTCTTCTAGTTTTTTTTCAAATACCAGTTCATTGTTTTTCTCTACGGGATACCAGGTACCTATGGGTCTGGGGGACGTATCGCTATCAAATATTTTTTTATTTATTTTACAGTCATTATTACCAGATCCAAATAGGTAAATCTGGAACATTCTAAAAATTTTTAACCCTTCCTCTGTACTTAAGAAGTCTGTTAAGGATTCTATCATTTTATTACTGGAATTCATAAAAGTCACCCAAATGCATTAAATAAAAGTATAAACAGCTTCTGTTGTCCTCCTGGTAAAAAGATCTTTAGGAGGTTTTATGTATTCGTGTTCATGCTTGGCCATTTCAATAAATTCTTTTGTTAGATTTTCTCTATCAATTATAAAATCTTCTAATACTAACACTTCTATACCAGCGTTCCCAAAACATCTTATGGCATCCAAAGGACTACAAACTATCGGTTCTCCTCTAACATTAAAAGATGTATTGATAAGTACTGGACATTGTGTTCTGGCAAAAAAGGTTTCTAAAACACCATAAAGTTTTTTGTTGCGTGTTTTATTAAGCGTCTGTGGACGACATGAACCATCTACGTGTGTTATAGCAGGTAAACCAAGCTTAGATGTTACTTGACAAGTTTCACTCATAAAATAGCAAGGTTCATCAAGATCTATATGATCTTTCGCATATTCCTCTAATATGACAGGGGCAAAAGGTCTAAAACTTTCTCTTTTTTTTACCAAAGAATTTAACTTATCTCGCATGTCAGTTCTTCGTGGATCTGCGATGATACTTCTATTGCCTAAAGCCCTAGGACCAAATTCCATTCTCCCATGAAAAAACCCAACTACCTTTCCTGCCATTATTCTATCTACAACAGCATTTTCTAATCCTTCAATATCATTGCTAAAATCTAATGATTCAATTTCTAAGGTTGCTAGGAGGTTTTTTATCTCTTCGTTACTATAACTTGGACCCAAGTATGCATGCTGCATTTTTTGATAGCTGTGCCTGCGTTTATGTATAGCTATATAAGCTAGTGCTGCTGCTCCTAAAGATGTACCAGCATCACCTGGAGAAGGGGGAATATACAATTCTTTAAAAATTCCATGCTGTCTTATGGCATGTACACCTACACAGTTAAGCGCAACACCACCGGATAAACACAAATAATTACTACCTGTATTTCTTTTTAAGTATTTGACTTGTAACAACAAAATTTCTTCTAATAAATACTGAAGACTTCTAGCCAAATCACAATGATAGGATTCTATGGTAGATTCCGCTTTTCTAGGAGGGAAACCCAGTAAATGCTCCATTGCCTTGGTGTACATACACTTGATATTAGAAAAATCAAAATAAAGCATATTTAATTTGAAATCCGGACCAGTCGATATATCAAAAAGTTTTTCTAAATTTTTGATATAGGTGGTTTTACCGTATGGAGCTAACCCCATTACCTTATACTCACCGCTTAAAACTTTAAACCCAAGATAATTTGTTATCGTGCTATAAAATAGGCCAACAGAGTTTGGATAATTGATTGCTTTTATAAATTCTAGCGCAGTATCACTGCCCTTAGCAAAGGTAGTAGTAGCATACTCACCTACTCCATCCGAGGTGAGGATAGCAGCCTCCCGAAATCCAGAAAAAAAGAAGCTAGCTGCGGCATGAGATTGATGATGATCATAAATTTTTATTTCCCCTTCAAAACCAAGTATCTCTCTAATCTCTCTTATGGGCTTCATAGCATCTACCCACTCCATTTCATGGTTATTTGGAATAGCAAAAGCAGATTCAATTTGTCTAGACAACTTTTTTTTAGGATTTTCGTAATAAGCAATACAGTCGATATCGCAGATACTTATACCTCCCTCTTCTAAACAGTACCTAAAAGATCTAACAGGAATTCTGGAGTCATTTTTAAAACGTGAAAAACGCTCTTCAGCAGCTGCAGCTACAAGCTTCCCATCCTTGAGTAAACAACATGAAGCATCGTGAAAGTTGGCTGAAATACCTATAATATTCATGACTATATAAACTTTAATAGGCTTGGTATTTTGCTATACTAAATGGATACCTAACGCTGAAACCTTTGCTAATACTTCCCCTTTCTCAATAAGATTAGTTACGTGCTTGATATCATCAGCCATATACCTATCTTTATCTAAAGTAGGAATATCCTTTCTCACAAGATCATATATGGCCTTACCAGAAGGGCTTAATTTTTCATAATTTGAAGCCAGATCAATGGCTTGTGCAGCACAAAGTAGTTCAATAGCAAGTATATAATTGTTATTTTTTAGAATTTGTTTACATTTTCTTGCTGCTAATAATCCCATACTAACCACATCCTGATTATCTTCATTCGAAGGTATACTTTGGATACTAGCCGGAGTACATATTGTCCTATTTTCTGCGACCAATGCTGTGGCTGGATATTGTGTTCCTTCAAAGCCACAATTTAAACCAGGTGTACTTTTTGCTAAAAATTCTGGCAGCCCATTACTTAAATGTTTATTCAGTAATCTATTGATTCTTCTTTCAGATACAACACCAAGTTGTGTCAGTCCTATCGCCATAAAGTCCATAGCGAACGATATAGGTTGTCCATGGAAATTTCCTCCATGAAAAATGTCTTTACCTTCAAAAAATAGCGGATTATCGTTGGAAGAATTAATTTCTACCGTTAAGACGTTTTTTATATAATATAGTGTATCTCTTATAGCACCTAGTATCTGTGGTACACACCTTAGTGTATAAGCTTTTTGTAGAAAAACTTGATTACTTGGATCATTGTTTTGTGCTTGTGATTGTAATTCAGCTATCAATTGTTGATGCGACATGATCAGTTTACTACCTTCAAAAAGTTTCAACATATTGGAAGCACAATCAATTTGTCCTCTATGTGGACGTCCTAATTCATGACCTTCTAATTGGAATGCTCCTGAGGAAGCACGTTGATTTTCTAGCACGACAGCACTAATGATTTCTGCCTGCTTCAACTGTAATTCAGCATCAAAAGCTATTAAGCTCCCAAGTCCTGTCATAGCAGATGTACCATTAATGAGGGCAAGTCCTTCCTTGTATTTTAAATCAAATGAAGGCAGGCTTTTTTCCTTAAAAGCTTCTATACTTGGAACACATTCCCCATGTTTATTCAAAACATAACCTTCACCAATCACTGCAAGTGCCAAATGCGCTAATTGTCCTAAGTCACCACTGGCACCAAGAGAACCTATTTCAGGTATAGCAGGAACAATATTATGATTTAACATTAGCAAAAGTCGATCTATCAGTTCTTCTCTAACAGCTGAATAGCCCCTACAAAAGGTGTTAAGTCGTACAGCTAACATTGCCTTGGCTTCTTCTTTAGAAAAATTTTTTCCTACACAGGCAGCATGGCTACGGATTAAGTTAGTTTGTAGATCCTTCTCTTTACTACGATCTACTAATAGGTAGACCATTTCACCATAACCTGTTGTAATGCCATAAATTGGTTCTTTTTCAACAACATCTTCTAAAAGTGTTCTAGATTTTTTGACTTTTTTTCTGGTATTAATATCTATTTCTGCTATTATATCAAGCCTTGCTAGCTTATTAATATCACTAATGGTAACATTTTTACCATCTAAACTTATTTTATTCATAATACAACTATTTATAAACTATTAATGTGTTTAATTTTAAGCTAAGTTTTTATATAAACTCCTTTAATTATGCTATATATAAGTTAAAGGAATTTTGAAGTTTTTTCCAAATAATTATGCCTTATCGGATCGAAAAGTAGTTGGTCTATGCGTAAATAATCCGTGTTGATAATACTTCTGTGGCTATGATTATTTTCAATGGCAAAGCTCCATTGAGGCTAGTTTCTTGGTTAGATAGGGAAAAAGGATGTGGGAAGAGGGAAAGTTAGAGACAACTAGGGAAGATTTGATAAAAAATACTTGAGGATATACTTCTTCAGCAGTGACTAATTATCAAGATCTTTTAAAGAATTTTGGGTATATGAAAAACTTTGGACAATTTTCTTTTAGGAGAATTTATGGACGATACTTGGACTTTATTAAGCCGGCTTTGATTTGAAAAGTATGTCTAAATAGGGCGTTATAGCGTGCATTTAGTATGACGCTTCATGAAAATTTCCTAAGGATGGATTATGTTTTTTCAGTGGCTTGATAATAGACAATGAGTAGTGTAGAAGGAATGATCATCACTGCACCGAGATAACTATGTATACTTGGGGTTTCATGAAAAATTAAATAGCTAAACCCTATAGAAATGAATAACTCTATATAACGAAAAGGAGCCAGTAATGAGACCTTGGTAAGAGAAAATGCTCTCAGCAAGCAATATAAAATGAGATTACCACCAATACCTAAAACGAATAATAAAGCTAACTCATCAATTGTGGGTGTACGCCACATATAAGCTGCAGGGGGTATTGTGAGTATCATTGATGTACAAGTAGCATAAAATAACATACAACACATGGGCTCTTTGTTCACATATTTTTTATTAAGAATGTCTAGCATGCTAAATAATAAGGTTGCTAAGACAAGCACTAGGGAATCTAGCTTAAGCGAAAGGTAGCCAGATTGCAATGACAATAAAATACCGATAAATCCTATGATCGTTGCCCCCCACATATACCATCTAATCTGCTCTTTAAGAAAAAAGTGCGCTAGTATTAAAACAAAGATAGGTACAGTAAAGCTCATAATGGTAGCTGTGGTAATAGGTACCGCATGTACCCCATAGCTCCATAGGTACAAGGCCATAAATAAAATAACGCCTCTTATAATATGTAAGAGCAGCCTATTCGTTTTGAACGAATGATTACCGTTATATAGCATCAACGGTAGTAAACTACAGATCCCAAAAAAGAATCGAAAAAATGTAATTTGCCAAGGATTGATATGGCTGCTCAAATATTTCGTGATAGTATCATTTCCACAGCTTATTAGTAGGCTTAAGATAAACCAAACGATACCTTGTATCGTAGGTACTGAAGTAATTCTTTGCATAGGTACTTTGCTTAATGAAGAAATACGAGCACAGGATAACAAATTTTGACATAACCTTTCAGGTATTTTTCTCTTACAATGAATCTACTTGTTAATCTCATGATTATACTGAACTTCCTGAAGTGGTACGATAGCAAGATCTCTATTAAATTGAACAGTAGCCATTAATTCTAGCACGCGTATTTGCCTAATCTCATATAATTTTGTTTTTTCTAAAAAATTAGTAGCAACATCTTCATCTAGGTTATTGTCGTTTGTTTTTGTAGTTATGTTAACTACTATATCTGCAGACTTATAGCTATGAACTGCCATAATCATGCTATCAAAAAATGCTGAGAAATTGATTTTTGCTATCTTTACTAAAGATGTATTATCTTTTGATATATACAATTTTTTAAAATTTTGTAATTGAATAATTTTCTTAACAATTCTTATAAAATCTTTTAGGGGAATTTTATGAAAAAAAATGATAGAATTTGAATTGATATTCAATCCAGCTGCATGCAATGATTTAAGCAATGCCTCCTCAAGACGTGTACCGAAACACATTACCTCACCAGTGGACTTCATCTCAGGACCCAATAAAAGATCAGTGGATGAAAATTTTCCATGAGGAAAAACAGGTACTTTTACAAAATATTTTTTTAAGTTTTCAGGATGATAGGTAGTATTAACTTTTTGTTCCTTAAGCGTTTTACCTGTAAGGCATAAGGCAGCTATTCCAGGAAAGTTGATACCTGTTGCTTTACTTAAAAATGGAATCGTTCTTGATGACCTTAAATTCACTTCTATGATATAGATTTCGCAGTCTTTTACTGCCAATTGAATGTTAACTATTCCTATAGCACCTAAATTTTCTATCAGCTTTTTAGAACGAGCAATGATACTTTTAATCTGATCTTCTGAAATAGAATAGCTAGGAAAAACCGCAATCGAATCACCAGAGTGTACGCCTGCATATTCAACTTGCTCCATGATACCACAAATCAACATATCTTCTCCATCATAAATAAGGTCAACATCAATTTCTATGGCAGCATCTAAGAATTTTTCTAAAAAAAATTCTGCAGGGTTATTTTTTTTTATAAAATTTTCGAGTGCTTTTTCGTTATGTACTACTGTTATTGATTTTCCACCAATGACATAAGAAGGTCTTAGGATGACTGGATAGGTTATATTTTCTTTTGAAAACAATTTGGAACCCTCAACCTTGAAGCTTGAAAAATAAGGTAATTGTTGATCGATGATGAATTTTTGAAATAATACTCTATCCTCTGTTATCTGAATAGCATTTGGGTGGGATCCCAAAATATTGACATGTAACTTCTCTAGGTCAGTTATTAACTTGATAGGTGTTTGTCCTCCAAATTGATATACTATCCCTATTGGTTTTTCTTTTCTTACTATTTCATAAACATGTTCTAAGGTAATGGGTTCAAAGTATAATTTATCTGCAATATTAAAATCTGTTGAAACGGTTTCAGGATTTGAATTAACCATGATGACCTCAAATCCTTCTTTTTTTAGCGCTAAAGCTGCACAAGTGCAGCTATAATCGAATTCAATCCCTTGACCAATTCTGGTAGGGCCACTACCTAAAATTAATATTTTTTTTCTATCGCTTGGATCAGCTTCGCATTCATCATCATATGATGAATAAAGATAGGAGGTTGAAGCTTCAAATTCTGCTGAGCAGCTATCAACTCTTTTGTAAACAGGGGTAATCATAATTTTATCCCTATATGCTCTTACCTCCCCTTCAGTAACTCCTGTAAATTTGGCTATACTTTTATCTGAAAAACCAAATTTTTTTAGGGATAGCATTAAGTTAATATCAATGTTTGTTAATTTTTTATTGCTAATTATTGATTCAGCAGCTACTAAAATAGTAAGCTGATATAGAAACCAAGGGTCAATCTTTGTAAGCTTATGGATTACTGAAATATTATAGCCTTGCCTTAAAAAGCTTATTATTTTAAAAATTAGATCAGGGGTTGCATACTTTAACTCATTTTCAATGGTATCTCGTAGGATTAAAGCATCTTTTTTTATATAGTAAAAGTCTTCTTCTAAGCTTTGAATCGATTTTTGGATAGATTCTTGAAAATTTCTTCCAATTCCCATAACTTCTCCTATTGATCTCATTTGCGTATCCAGTCTCTGTTGGGTATTAGGAAATTTTTCGAAATTAAATTTGGGAATCTTTGTAACTACATAATCTAAACTTGGTTCAAAAGAACTCGGTATTTTTGAATCAGATATTTCATTTTTTAATTCATCTAATAGGTAACCTACAGCTAGCTTAGCCGCAACTTTAGCAATAGGAAAACCTGTAGCTTTGGAAGCCAATGCTGAAGAACGTGATACTCTAGGGTTTACTTCAATTACGAAAATTTCGCCGTTAAGTGGATTGATGGCAAACTGGATATTTGCTCCACCAGTGTTAATTTCAATTTTACGAATAATATTGAACGCCATCCTGCGCATGAGATGGTATTCTTTATCTGTTAAAGTTTGTGCAGGTGCTACTGTAATGGAATCTCCAGTATGAACCCCCATAGGATTGAAGTTTTCAATACTACAAACAATAATACAGTTATCAGCGTTGTCTCTAACCACTTCAAGCTCAAATTCCTTAAAACCAATGATAGATTCATCGATAGTGATCTGGGTGTTTCCATTTTTCTTTAGGATAGTTTGACATAAATCAATAAACGCTTCCCTATGATAGGCTATGCCGCTCATACTTCCACCAAGGCTAAATGAACTTCTAATAATGCATGGGAGACAAAAATCATCTAGAATAGTAAGTGCTTCTTCTATATTTTTTGCATCTTTAGATTTTGGCATCTTATACCCAAGGCTACTTACCAAATCTCTAAAAACTGTTCTATCCTCAGATTTTTTTATGGATTCATGGGTTGCACCGATTAATTCAACATTATTGCTTGCCAGTATAGCTTTTTCATGAAGTTGCATGGCAAGGTTAAGTGCTGTTTGCCCCCCCATAGTAGGTAAAATTGTATCTGGACGTTCTTTTTCAATAATTTTTTTTACAACTTCTAAAGTTATAGGTTCAAGATAGGTTCTATCTGCCATGTTCCTATCAGTCATCACCGTTGCAGGATTTGAATTAAGCAGTATCACTTTAAACCCTTCTTCAGTAAGTGCTTTACAGGCTTGACTTCCCGAATAATCAAACTCACAACTTTGTCCTATTACTATGGGTCCTGATCCAATAATTAGTATAGATTTGATGTCTGTTCTCCTAGGCATAGCTTTTACATTTTGTTATCATATCTAAAAAAAGATCAAAGTAAAAATTGCAATCTAATGGTCCGGGAGAGCCTTCTGGATGACCTTGAAAACTTATGATTGGAAAATTTTTGTGTTTCAAGCCTTGTATGGTACCATCAAATAGGGAATACGATAGTATTTCAAATGATTCTGATACAGCAGATACACAATAATTGTGATTTTGGCTACTTATAGAAACGTTTTGTTCTGATACGCAATAAACGGGATGATTTGAGCCATGGTGACCAAATTTCATTTTGATTACTTCACCACCATCGCAAAGGGCAATCAGTTGATGTCCTAAACAAATTCCTAGTACAGGGATATTTTTGTAAATGATTTCTTTGATCTCCTTGAGTATTTGATGCATACCTCTTGGGTCACCAGGACCATTCGATATGACTATTCCATTAGGTTTCAATGCAAGGACCTTATGTGCTGGTGTATTGAAAGGAACAACAACAAGTTGATATGTTCTTTTTAATAAATTATCTAAAATCGATTTTTTTACTCCTAAATCTAATACAACAACTGTAGCGTTTTCTTTATATATGTTCTTGGGGTTATTTTTATAGCTACGAATCTCCTTAGAGGATACATTTTGAGTGATAGCTACTTTTTGTTTTTTGTAGTTATCTATTATTGATAGTCCTAATTTTGTAGAAATAATATTAGATGAAATACATCCTAGCATAGCGCCATTATTCCTTATGTGCCTTGTTAGTCTTCGGGTGTCAACATTTGATAGGGCTATGATCTTATTTTCTAATAAAAAGTGCTTCAAACTTTTCCGCATTCTATGAGAACTGCCAAAATCACAAAATTCTCGTATGATTACACCATCTAAAAAAACTTTATAGGACTCATTGTCTTCGTAATTTATGCCAGTATTTCCAATATGAGGATAAGTAAAAATGACAGTTTGGGATGCATAAGATGGATCCGTTAATATTTCTTGATATCCAGTCATAGATGTATTAAAAACAATCTCCGATACCTTCTCCCCTACACATCCTACGGAACATCCGAAAATCGTTGTTCCATCTTCTAGAATGATAGATGCGTTTAGCTGTTGATTAAACATGAGTACAGCAATTAATAATGAATTGTATTTTTTTTAATATATTAATAATATATTAAAAAAGGAATCTATTGCGTAGGTACTCAATAAATCGTCAGGTGGTATTGTACATTATTGAGGATAGGAGGAATTATGAGGGTATTGTGTGGATATTATGAGGATGGACATACCTTCAAAGGTATAATTAAATATTACCCACATTGATTTCATTGTGACTATGTGGCATATAAGGTGATTTGAATAACACAAAAACAAATGAATAAAATGAATACTAGTGATATTAGTAAACAAATGAATCTACCAACGATAAAGCAAAAAGAGGAAGAGTTAGATTTTTATAATAAAGTAAAAAAGCCTTATACAAATAAAAATATTGAGTTGAATTTTAATCTTGTGGAAAAAAGGTTAGTTGCATACCATTACGAGGTATTCTCTAATTTTCCACAGAATTTCTTTTTTATAAGATATGAAAATAAGACAATTTTCGGAAGAAAGACAATATCAGAGAAGCACTTGATTGGCAAACTATTAGAGCTACACTGTTGTCAGATCTTACCTCATATGTTATTAGGACTTTTATGTGATGAAAAAGTTTCACAAAATGGTGTTACTGTATATTACAATCCATTTTATATGGACGAAAAACTATCTTGTTTTAAAAAACTGTGCTTAAGTAAGTCCATTAACATATCTCACAAGTACGTATTCCTTACAGATAAGCAAAAAGAAGAAAGGAGTTCTCCAAAATCTGGTTGGGGATTGGACAACAAAAGAACCGAAAATTTGCTAGCTGGAGAAGAAATACTTAGAAAATATACATTACACTTTCTAAAATCGTTTTCTTTAGAAAAAAAAGTTATTTATGATCCTGCCTGCTCTACAGGAGATTTTTTGCTTACCATTAAAAAGGCATATCCAACCTGTAAAACCATTGGCCAAGATCTAAGTAAAACAATGACAGACTATGTTAGATCTAAAGGTAATGCTGATCAATCCTACCATCTGGATGCCATGTTTGCTCCGATTGAAGGTGCTTTTGCTGATTTTATATTTATCAGGTTTCTAAACTCTGAAGTGGTTACCAGAGATCAGGCATTGTTACTTTATGAGAGCATTGTAGGTAGGCTTAAACCTGGTGGATATGTAATTATCTTTGGACATACACCTGTATTACTCTCAGTATATGATCTAATAAGAAATGATAATCTAGCATTGATGCAAAGTACAGCTCATATTGATGGCGCTATATTTCAATATTATATATTGAAACGTACTACAGAAATCTCTTCTCAAAAAGAGAGTACATCTAGCATGTTTGATATTTATCTGCATGGAAGTGCTAGTGATCAAGAAGCTGAAAGACTTTACGAGCAAGCTCAAGGAGCTGGAAAATTTTTATGGGAAAATGTACCTTTAACGAAACTAATCAATGAAGAGAAAGTAAATGGTCCTTTTTTAGAAATAGGATGTGGTGTTGGCGCTCAAACTGAGCATTTAATAAGAAGGCTCCCAGCAAGATTATCCGTTAAGTGTATTGATATAGATCCAAACCAGATTAGTAGGGCAAAGCAGAAAATAAATGCTAATAAAGAATTAGCACCAAGAGTAAGCTTTGAGATTCAAGATATTACAAAAGTAAACTTGGAAGAAAAATCTATTAGTGGTGCTTACATTTCATGGGTTCTAGAACATATTGGTAATGAAGCATCTATCAAACTTTTATCAATGCTAAGAAATGCCATACAAGACGGTGGTGTCATCGTAGTTAATGAGATTATTATGGAGCCAGTTTTGGGAATGAATGTAGTCGATAAGCAAGGAATATTTCCCAAAATGACTAGAAAATTTCTAGAATCTATGATTTACTATCAGCAAATTAATGGAGGAGACCCTAACTATGGCTTAGAAAAAAACATGACAAATGCTTTTTCTAAAGCAGGATTCAAAAAATTTAGTTTCAGGAAAATAGAAATGAAGTACCCACCTGAAGAACTAATGTCTTGTAGAAGAGCCGCTCTCAAGATGTTTGATGGCGTATTGGAAGTACTGACGCAAGCAGGTCTATTTGAGGCTGATGACTATAGTACAGTTATCCATGAAATTAATCATACAAAAGATATAACATGGTCCTGTGGACAAGTAGTTGCTTGTGTGAATGAAAAATGATCAATAGGATTTCATGCTAAAGAAATTGCTAGGAATCAATAGGCATTATGAAGTGCTAAAAATCTGTACTAGTCAAGATTAGTGCTGAAATTACGATATTTATTATGCATTAAGTTTTACCTGTCAACTTATTCTTGTTGGTACATCATTGCACTAGACTTTTCTCTAGCCTTTTGTTTGGAATCATAAAACGCTCCCTTAAAGATTTTGTGAAAACATTGGTTTGAGGAGAATAAGCCTTGGTTCTAGAATGAGCTATAGCCTTCCTATTCAGTCCCTCGATCGGTTAATAGCCTGACTCAAGGAACGCTTTATGCATTAACTAAAAAAAGCAATACCTTTTCTGAATTACCCTGTCTTTTTGGGCTCGCTATGTTTGTCTGCTCAGTAGCGTTCTTGTTGGTATTTATGTAACTGTAGGGGGAATTTTTCAATTCTTCCTGTTTCTTTATGGAGGTAAGTAAGTTTAAGAAAGGAGGAGCTGTCAAGTCCCAATACCCCCTCCCCTCACGGAGCTAGGCATGAATTCGAAACTACCCCTGTTTTATCAGGGTATAGTGAGCTATCCCTATCCCCTAAATGCTTTAGAGAACTATCCCCTAAATGCTTTAGAGAAGGTGGGGCGGAGTATTTTTAGGCTTGTTGAGGATAGCTGCCATGGGCTTTTAGGGGTAGATTGTTTATTTTTCAGACTGTCTCTTGTAGGTCCCTTGGTTTAGTTCATTCCTATCCCTTGAATTTTCTTTTACTCAATTTAGCCACCTTCCTGGTAGCCTACCACCTGCTGTATTATCTGGCCTTGCTCCATGTGAACCAGGGGTATGTGGTGAGCGGATTGCCGTATGGTATTTTCCATTGGCGTCTGTTCAGCGGCTATAGTCCTTATTTTCGCCTTGCCTTTGTCTTGGCAGTAGGAGGTTTGCAGGCCAGCGCTTTGGGCCATGTGTTAGCCAGTTTGCGCCCCTTGCGTTGGGCTAGCACAGTGCTATTGGTGCTTTGGCTCTTAGTGGGGTATTGTTTTGTCAACTTTGCTTCTTGTAGTAGTCCAGGTACTAGCTATTGGGTCTTTCCCTTGTATATCTTGCTGCTTGTAAGCTTACCCTTGCTGAGTAGGATTAACGTCAAGCAAGATGCTTTTAGGATTAAAAATCCTCGTGCAGTGGGTTCCTCTTGCGATGGTATTCGGCTTCGTACGTTAGATGGGTATTTGCCCTTGAATAATCCGCATCGGGGGAGTTATGTATTAGGGGCCCCAGGCAGTGGCAAGACGCGGTATGTCTTGGAGCCGATGCTGTATGAATTCATTAAGCAAGGTTATTGCGGGTTGGTTTATGATTATGATTTTTCCCC
>JANSTP010265137.1:0-10909 GCA_025330745.1 Cladonema radiatum | reverse complement strand
TGACGTCATGAGCATGCGCAGTAGCTTGTGCGCACAGTTCGTCGAGCTAAGCGCACGAAGTGGAAATCGGCCTTTACATTCGAAGCAGAAGGAAAAAATAAATGTTCTAACAGAATAAGAATCAAAGGCTTGCTAAAAGCGTTATTCTGAAAAAATGCATGTAAAAGCAAAAAGATGTTAACTTGCATAGACAAGGAACAGTCCAAAAAAAATTGAAAAGTTTATGTTTATGTTCATTATGCTTCGACACAAAAACTTGTATCATATTGTTTATAACATTCTCCCTGTTCGAAAAATCTGATGTTTTTGGGAAACATTTTCTGTTTTATACGGCACCCTTAGGAAGCAAGCTTCCTCTACTACAGATCTTCGGCGCCGAAGGCACTACTGTAGCGGAGCCACTCCGTATGAAAGAGAAAATACCTCTCTAGAGAGCCTGGTTGACCTTTCTATTCACACCTGTATCCCTGCTCGTATGTGAAAAGTCGAAACTTGGCACACCTAGTATCAACCAGACCAGCAAAAACTAAAAAGATTGTTATTCCAGAAATACCTCCCCCCACCCCTACTTATAACGAATTAAGATCTATGAAAATCCAATCAGCAAGGTTATCTAGGCATATTTAACGATATTTGGTTGTCTTTTTGCTTCGTCTAAGGTTCTAAAAATGCAACCCGCAAGTTTATCTAGCCTTTCATAACGCCTTTTTCTGGTCTTTTTGCTTTAGTTTAAGAGTTTAAAAATCCGATCGGCAAGGATATCTTGCCTTCTATAACGCTTTTTTCTGGTCTTCTTGCTTCGTTTAAGGGCTTAAAAATCCAATCGGCAAGTTTGCCTAGTCTTTTATAACACTCTTTTCTCGTCTTTTTGCTTCGTTTAAGAGCTTAAAAATCTAATTGGCAAGGTTATCTAGCCTTTTATAACACTTTTTCTCGTCTTTTTGTTTTGTTTAAGGGCTTAAAAATCCAATTGGCAAGGCTATCTGGCATTTTATAACACTTTTTTCTGATCTTCTGGCTTTATTTAACTCTTTAAAAATCCAATTGGCAAGGTTGTCTAGCCTTTTATAACGCTTTTTTCTGGTCTTTTTCCTTCGTTTAAGGGCTTAAAAATCCAATCGTCAAGGTTATCTTGCCTTTTATAATGCTTTTTTCTCGTCTTTTTGCTTAGTTTAAGGGCTTAAAAATCCGATCGGCAAGGTTATCTGGCGTTTTATAACACTTTTTTCTGGTCTTCTTGCTTTGTTTAACTCTTTAAAAATGCAATTGGCAAGGTTGTCTAGCCTTTTTTAACGCTTTTTTCTGGTCTTTTTCCATCGCATAAGGCTTTAAAAAAGCAATTGGCAAGGTCATCTAGACTTTTATAGCGCTTTTTTCTCTTCTTTTTACTTCGTTTAATTAAGGGCTTAAAAATCCAATCGGCAAGGTTATCTAGCCATTTATAACGCTTTTTCTCGTCTTTTTGCTTCGTTTAAGGGCTTACAAATCCGATCGGCAAGGTTATCTAGCCTTGTATCACGCTTTTTTCTCGTCTTTTTGCTTCGTCTAACACATTTAGAATCGAACGGGCAAGGTTGTCTAGCCTTTTATAGTAGCCTTTTTTAACGCTATTTTCTAGTCTTTTTCCTTCGTTTAAGGCTTTTAAAATGCAATTGGCAAGGTCATCTAGACTTTTATAACGCTTTTTTCTCTTCTTTTTGCTTACTTTAAGGGCTTAAAAATCCGATCGGCAAGGTTATCTAGCCTTGTATAACGCTTTTTTCTCGTCTTTTTACTTCGTTTCACACTCTAAGAATCGAACCGGCATGGTTGTCTTTTAACACTTTGAAAATTCAATCGGCAAGGTTATCTAGCTTTTTATTACGCTACTTTTTGGTCTTTTTGCTTCGTTTAACGTTTCAAAAAATCCAATCGGCAAGGTTATCTAACTCTTTGTAACGCTTTTTTGTTGTTGTTTTTGATGGGTCGATGGGTAAACTTTTAGAAACAGTAAATATGATGTTTCTTTCTTCATTGGGTTGGTATTTGGCTTTAAAAAGACATAAACATTGTAACAATATATTTTTCTATTCTTCGTGTCACTCTGCTTCACGATTAAAAATAAAAGTTGTATCACTTCATTATGTGAGTTGTGAATACAAAAGGTTTCTTTTGTTTTAGAGTATCACATAGTTTAAAATTATTTTGCAGTCATACATGGAGAAAAAAAAGTGATCATCAATCGAGAAAGAAAAATAGTCTTACAAACGTTTGTGACAAGCGTTTCAAACGCTTCACAATTTGAAGAGGCGTTTTTGAAATATGGCTAGTAGCGTTTGAAAATAAAAATATCAAACGCATTCAAACGCTCTGTATTGCGTTTGATAATAATTTTTTTATTGTTTTCAAACTCTTTTTTTAGGCGTTTGATTAAAAAATTCAAACGCTTCAAATGTCGTTCGAAACACCCTTTTCACCCTTTCTGTTTTAAGCGTTTGCATTTTACAAAATGTCCCCTTTTTCCTTTCTGATGACACATATAGGTAACCTATGTAAGAAAACTAATCAAAAGCTGTCTGCTTTGGCTAGATTGTCTGGATATATGAACATAGAGAAAAGAAAATCACTATTTTCAGCGTTTGTAGCTTCTCAATTTAATTATTGTCCTTTAGTTTGGATGAGCAATAGTCGAAAGTCTAACCACAAACTTAATAGGTTACATGAACGTGCTCTGAGAATTGTATACCATGACTATTCTTCTACTTTCAATGAATTATTGCAGCAAAACAACTCTGAAACAATACATATTCAAAGTGTCAAATGTCTTCTCACAGAAATGTATAAAGTTAAGATGGGCTTGTCTATGGAGATAATGGAAGAAGTTTTTCCTTTTAATGATACTCAGGCTTATGAATTACGATCAAATCAGGAATTTAAAGGAGTAAATGTTCGAGCTGAAAATTATGGGAAAAGGTCTCTGAGAAATGTAGGAGCTAAAATATGGCAAAATCTCTCTAGTGACGTTGCAAATTCAGCATCATTAAGCGAATTTAAGCAAAAGTTGAAGAATACTCTCATTGTATACAATTGTCATCTATGCACATGATTTTTTTTCTAGGTTAGTGTCCTTGATGGTGACATTTGCATCTCTTTTCATAGCAATTTATAATTTAAATCATAATATTTTGTCTGCGTCTCTGTTCATGTTTGTTTGTGATTTATTGTTGTTGTTCTTTTTTTGGTATTTAAACTTGTATATATTTTAGCTTTATTAATTGGTTGAAATAATACGGGTCAAATCCGCTGTTTTGATTGGTTGTTAACCGGTCAATATAATACGGTAAAGACCGCTTGTTTAAGAACTAAAACGAGAGCTGAAGATGTTTTCTCTGCCATTTTGAAATTTATGAATGAATGAACGTTTGAATGTTGGATGAAATGTTGGATAAAGGTGTGCAAACGAGAATTCTTCAGATTGAAGTTTAATATTTTCCGATTTTCAGATTGAAGTTTAATATTTTTCGGTCAATATTTTCCCGTATTGACCTCCAAACCAGTTATTATTGTATAAATATTACTTTTGTTACCTTTATTATTTCTTTTTGTCGCTATTATACTTCACATACAAGTACTTTTACTTTATCCTAGAATATCATAGATTTTTGCTACTTTTCTACCATATGTTGTTTTTAAATGTTTAGCCTTTGATTTTTATTAATTTATTAACTTTATTGACATAATTGACTTTTATTAGCACTGTATTCGCTCACTAGCTACTTTCGTATTTTTTACATCAACTTTAAATAAAGAAGTTATTATTATTATTATTGTTGTTATTGTTATTATTATTATTCTGTTTTTCTAATTTTCTAACTGCCCTAGTTTGAGAGGGTAATAAGCCATAGTAAAAATCCTCTGAATTTAAAGTTTTAAACTCCTTGAAGATTCCTTTTATAGCTGTTTATTTCGAAACTATCTCTTCGATCAGTTCTTTTTGCTGAAGTATCACTAATAAAGATGCCTAAGATGTATGCAGTATGAAATTCACATACGATATCTTCAATAATGTGGTTGTAAAGCAAATATAATACAGTATTTGTGATGAATAAAGTTTGCACGTCTATAAACAGGGCTATGAGTGACTAATCTTACTGCACCTTATTGAGGTATAATATATAGGGTAAAGTAAAATGTCAAATAATAGGTTGTAAAGTTGCAAATTCATGAACAGAGTTGGGAGAAGTTGAAGGATTATATTGAAGTTGAACATAGAATGAAACAGTGTATGAAAATTTATAATTTCATTTATAAGTTGTATTTTGATAAGCAACAATATATTTTTTCTTTTAAAATATTACCCTTCACATTCAGTCATTTCACTTTGCTTTTACCTTATCTTCAATTGCAACTTTGAAAGCTTTTTTAAGGGAAAAGCACCTTTTCGAACTTTTTTGTCATAATTGTGACCCTTTGTCTAATATTTTCTGACAAAGCTTTTTAATTTCTGATTGATTGAGGGGCAAATATAGAAAACAGTTTTGGCTGACAAAAAGTTAAGTCTTTGCTAGTTTTTTAACAACAAGATAATGGTGTACAAACTGTGCACTCCATTTTCAATCAAAAATCAGTAATGATATTTAAAAAAACTAGCCGGAAAAGTTGGCAGTTGGTATAACAGTTGGCTAAGTAGGAAATATTTTTCCTTATTATTCAGGCTATTAAATTGTTGAAAAGCCAGATAGAGGAGTTCCTTGTCTTAAACTCTGCCTATCTGCTGTAAGTTTGTATATTAAGTTCTAAGGCACTTTGAAGCCAGTCTTTAAAAGATCAAGAAGACTGAACAAACAACATAACTGTTCCATTTAACATCTTCTTAGAAGAAACACTGTGAAAAATATTCATAAAGAAGAGTTATGAACACCCTATGCATGATGAAGATCTAAATAAAAACATCGTAAATGGATTAATCTAAACAATGGTGCTGAAAATCTGTCTCTTCAGGTCACTTTTGATAGTTTTGTTCTAGCAAGTTCCACTCACATAAGGTATTGTAAGTGAGAGGGCTTTTGAGATGGAAAATAGACAGTCTTACTAAAGAAGGTTTTTTGCAGAGAGTTTCATCTTTTCTAACAATCTTCACCTACAGATCAATGTCACATGTTTTTCGCACAATTCGACACTGCAAAGGGCCACGATGCACTTCTTGGTTGTCTAGCGAGTACAATATCTTTCCTTCAGGAAATGGTTGTGAGCACACAACTAATTACGCTATGGCCAAAGTTAGTAATTGCATTTACACAAGACCACCTTGGAAATGAAGGTGTTTCATCCCTGCCACCTTAAAGTGAATAAACAAAACTTGCTTACTTATCCATAGAAAATATGCTGATTTAAAAGACAACAGTTCGTTCTAGGCTTTATTGAAGTATAAACTAGAGTAAAGTCAGTTTTTTATTCATAGGTTGTGAGACTTGCAAAGCTATAAACCGGGTTGTGGGTGGATGCTATTGAAGTATAACCTAGAGTAAAGTTTTCTAATTAGAGCTTTCCAGAGTTGCAGTGCGTTGGGAGAAACTTTAAGGCCTTCAGGAAGAATAACCTAGGGTATAGTTGCCTTTTGAATTATAAGTTATGAGAGTTTCAAACCATAGACCAGTATTTCAAGCGGCTGCAGGGCTTTATGGAAATCAGACCTAGGATTAGTTAGTTTTCAAATTTAAGGTTGCTAGAGGTTGCAGCTCCTGATTGAAATGCAATCTAAATCATCACGGATAGATTTAATTATTCGTTTTGGAATATAATTATTTGGATAAATTTAAGAAATTCTTCCAACAAAAATGAAAAAATAACTAATTCAAATGACCTCTTTTTTAGTTATTATTGACATTTATTATTTTCTAAGTTATTATTTTTGTGAATTTTTGATATTGGGGAATGGTTGATCAACACGACTTTTCTGTTTCGTGCATAAAAACATGCTGATATAAATTTTTCTGACTACACTGCTTTTCTCTGAATAATAGTTTTAAAATACAATTTTAGAATTTTTGACAGTTATTGCTTTGTCTACATTCATTTACTAATATTTCTAGGAATCCACCATGACATCTTCCAAAAGTTTATATTGACAAGATTGTTTAGGCTAATCTGCGTGTTCATCAGAAGTCCAATTCTATTGAACAGCTTACCGATAAGAAATAGAAATACTTAATTTATGCTGCTGAGCTTGTGAACAAAAATTTGCATTTTATTACTCAAAATTCGACATTAAAATTCATTAAACATTAAAATTCGGTTTTAATTTAAAAAACGAATCAAGCTAATTCAGAAAATATTTGACAAGGGGTCACAATAATTATGAAAATCAATCATCAACATATGACAAAAAAAGTTCAAATAGGTGCTTTTCCGTCAAAAAAGCTTTCAAAGTTGCAATTGAAGATAAGGTAAAAGCAAAGGGAAGGATTTTAAGGATAATATTTTAAAAGGAAGAATATATTGTTACTTATCAAAATACAACTTCTAGATGAAATTATACAGCAGCATACGTAATGCTCAATCTAAACTCAATATCTCCAGAAAGAAGCAATATTGTTCAGCCCTAGGAAGATATACCGTTGTTATATATCATTCGATTCAAAATTTTATGCTGACTATGAAAATTAAGGCTGTGAAAACAATATCCTTGTCAGATTTGAAAACGAGGCCAGAAACTGCACTGCATCTTAGTGATGATGAAAAATGGATCTTAAGCTTAAAACTGCTATAAAGCTTAAGTGCTATAAATGCTTGTTTGCTGTCGGTGATGCTATGGTGTTATTATGCTGTTGTTGTTGTTGCTGTTATTATACTGTTGTTTTTTTATGGTGTTATCGCGAGGCCAAATTGCACGCCCCTCTCCCTCGTATGGACAAATAAAGGAGAAAAAGGACAGTATGTAGTCTTTTTAGCAATAATCATTAATCAGTTGTTTTAAAATTGGAGCTTAGTGGCTAAAAACGACTCTAGAGTTGAGAATACTTTGTGATGTTACTATTAAAAAATATGCGACTAAAGAAAATGAAAATTTACTTTAAATAAAGCTTATAATTAATGGCAGTCTGAATTACGAAAAACAGAAAGTAGAATATGAAGAAAACTATCAATTTGCATATCACTTAAATGGGATGAGATCACCCAACCAGGTCATTGTAGCTCATATGCTCATTCCCCCAACATATAATTCACTGGTTAAAATATAAAAAGTTAATTTTGTCAAACAAACATTTAGTATGTCTAGTAATTTTTTATTTTCTCTACTTATCTGCCATTCAAAATAACAATAATACTGCGGGCGCGCAACACATGGATAAGTGAGGAATTGGTAATTGGTTTAGTATAAGAGATTTTAACCTGTAGGGGGGTAGTTTTTACCACCCCCCATTTATCTAATGATCTTCAAAAAGCCCATGAACAATAGGGTTAATGTGAAGGAGTTCCTGACGCCTCAAAGAAAACTAACAGCATGTTGTGATAACATACCTAGGGTATTGGGTATATCTGCAAGTAATTTTTCGTATTTAGTTTCCACTTCTTCTATAACAACTTTTCCATCATCAAAGTCTTCAAGTATGATTCTCCAATCACCCCATTCTTTACTCGGTTCAAATGGATAAGAATATTTTTCGATTACTATTCTGTTTCTTTCTGTGTATGATGGATAGTCTTTTTCTAAACGATTTATATAAGATTCTTCCAGTCCAAGGATTCGAGCAAATCTTTTCCAATCTGCAACACGTTCTGATATTTCTGCTACCACTAAAATTTTGGAAAAGTGTAAATAGAGAAGAACTCAAAATTTTGTTTCCAAAGATAGACTACTGTTATAATAAATCAAAATGTAACTCTACATAACAAGAGTAATAGCAATCTAAAAAAACATAAAAACTACAACAAGCTCATAGCACATTCTCACTCAGGATTGGCAACAAAAGATTTAAAATGTCATTGTGAAGCAAATAGCATGTTGTTAAAATTAAAACATCATTTATTTATTCATTTCAAAATTTGATACCTCCATACAAACCAACAATTCACAGGACATATTATAGTTTTGATTCATTCATGCTAAATTTTTGAAACATATTAATATTTGTACATAATCAAGAACTCTCAAAAAAGTAAATCCTGTAGAAAAGCTTCTGCCATTCATGAAATCACAATATTCATATTTTTCAAAACATGAATGAACCTGCAGCTTCGTTTAGACCCTAATGCAGAAGGCTAATCAAACTTATTATTAAAGTTTCAAAGAAACTGACTCATGTTTCAATGTAAAAAAAATAAATGTAATATGTAAAATTAGAAGGAGTCTCGTGCATTTATTGGACATTAACAAGAGAAGATATGTGAGAAATACATGCATACACATGCATACACATCGGCCAAAAGTTTTCTTCCTATCATGCTGCAACAATACAACTTGTTTTTTTTTATATTTCTATTTTACATATCTGGTTACAAAAAGCATAACTGGGCTCTCAAAGCTAAGCTCTCGAAGATAAGGGTGATAAGAAGCGTGATATATTTGTAATCAAGAACGAAGAAAAACTTATGAAACAATATATTTTTTTCAAATAAGTTGGGAAATAAAGGACAGAATAAAAGATCAAGAATAAAGGACAGCTGCGGAATAATGTTTCTGTTTGTGTCAAGCATGTTCAAGAAATATTAAAGAATATATTTATAAAAACATTTTTTGTCAAAAGCATTGTCAAAAAATATTAAAGAATATATTTATAAAAACATTTTTTGTCAAATGATAAGTCTACACATGGAAAAATGATAAAGGTAAGTAAATTCTAAGGTTTTTCTTGATCGAGTTCATAAACATAGTTTATAAGCGTGCTTGTTACTGTATATGCACCATGTATATGAAGTCAGCCTATATCGTATGCATATGATGCTGGAAAACTAACTTGAGGGCTGCATGTGTTTCGTGGTTACAGTGGCAGAGTGGTAATTTGCGTTTCAAAATATTGGGTTAAAAGCCAAACACAGAATTTCTTAGTAAAGCTTTTTAGCTCTGGATTTGGGGGTTACTGATAAGAGCAAGATCTATTCAAATCCTTCCACTGCAAAATCCTAACATTATTTCTAACATGCATTGCATTTCCATAAATCACAATGCGAGTTTCAAATATTTTTTGCCTGCTGCAGACAGCAAAGCTTGCTATGCTTGCTAAATCTGTGGCAGGAAATATTGTTAATTCAACCACTGCATATTGCAAG
This sequence comes from Cladonema radiatum, assembly GCA_025330745.1. Lineage (NCBI taxonomy): Eukaryota > Metazoa > Cnidaria > Hydrozoa > Anthoathecata > Cladonematidae > Cladonema > Cladonema radiatum. The sequence continues at coordinate 1,660 of JANSTP010265137.1, read as the reverse complement.
TTGATTTACTTAACCATTCTGCTGTATCAATGCTTTCTCTTCTGATATACCTAGCAAGTGAAAGAATGTTTCTAAAGTAAATAATCAATATCTTACAATCAATATCTGATTCGGTTGATTCTTCTGCATGATTTTCAATTTTTGCACAAGTATGAACATCTGAAAGGCAAAATCAATAAAGAAAAATCAATACAATAGATAAAAAGTTTATTTTATAAAAATGCCCTGCTGCCTTTGCCTTGTTTTACAAACAAGTTGCAACTTACAATAGAATATCAAAATATTTTTCCCCGCTCAACACATATTCCATTGTACAAAGTAACAAAACAGTAATTGAGGCAATGTCGAAAATAAACTCAATTACTAAGACTGTTTGTATAAACACTTTTGCTATTTTACATTAGGATATTCTTTAATTCTGCAGACAATTCGTATACCAATGGGGTCTGATCCAGCTCCCTTTCTTGCTAACCATTTCCTATATTACTACAAATCTGAATGGACTAAGAAAACTGCAAAAACCAATCCAGCTTCGGGTCGTGTTTTTTATTATCTACCTCGATATATTGACGATCTTATAGCCTTCAATGATAAACTTTATTTCTAGCATTACTTTAGGAATATTTACCCAGTTGAACTAGAACTAAAACATGAAAATAATTTATCAAAAAAGGCTTCCTTCTTAACTTCACAACTTCCATGTTTGACAAAAGAAACAATTTTGGATCACCAATTGTTAAAATGACCTATAAAGTAAGTAATATTCCAAACAAAATGTTTTATAATACAATCACCGTAAAGGTTCAATGTATATTTTGTATCACCTTCCACTATAACTTTACTTTGTCAATCAATTCTTTATTAGACAGAATGAGGAATGAAGGAGCAAGGCAACAAAGTATTCTACATCAAGAGAAAAATTAATTGCAGAGTTAAGATTACAACATTATATGTTGGCAATTTAGCTAATTAACTCAATTTACGTAAGCTGTTCTTTGTAATCAATTTTTCTATTTTTTGATTTGCATTTTTTTTAAATAATTCTATTTTTCAACTGTTTCGTATGCATACAATTGTATGTGTGATACTGTTGTGTGTGTCCATATGTACTGTTTGAATCTGGCGCAGTCCCAAAAGTTATTTTTTCAGTACTTCAAAATTAAATGATGAAATAGATATATAGGTTTTTGAAATTTTGAATTGGATAGGCTGCCAAGGTTACTTAGAAAATTTTGTCTAAATAGACTGGAAATGTTATATTTTCATAACTGTCTTATCATAATCCCATAACTTTAGTTCCATTTTTGAACAAAGTTTTAGCAAGATGTCTTATCTAAAAAAAACAATTTATAATGGAAACAATCAATTTTGCTAAAAAGATTTTAAACATAAGCATTTGTTGAAAATGTGATATTTCTTGAAGTTGTACTTAGAGTGTATTGGTACCTTTTGTAGTAAATGTGTATTATATCTGGGTATGAAAAGCATAATGATAGTGTTAATTAGAAAGTTTGAAAACTTGTATGTAAATGCAAAGCCCAAATCAAAATGCCCAGATCTATTTGTAACATATGTGACAGGTATATCAAATTCATCCTCGGGGACTTACCATTTATGTGCCAACACACTCTTGCATCTACATACCAGTGCTTTCAGAGAA
>JANSTP010265126.1:0-10910 GCA_025330745.1 Cladonema radiatum | reverse complement strand
ATGAACACGAAAAATCATTTCCGGAAAGGCCGTTTTAGCCAATCTAGAGGGTAAAAAATCAGAAAATTTCCAAAGCCCGTCAGTCCCAACCATGGTGGGGCCTCTTTAGTTACTTTAATTTATGGGCCCCCCTAATCTTAAATTTGTGGCTACAGCACTGGTTCTAGTAATTTCAATTCAATTTTTGTAATTTTAGTTCATTCTAGCTATGAAATTTGAATAATGCGCTGAATGAATCAATATTTAAAATTCCTGTTTTTGACGTGTGTTGAAATCCTTTCCAATCACCTGAGAGAGATTTCCGATATTCTTTTATCTGCTTTATTTTCATTTTATCAGTGTTATTAGTTTTACCTTATGGGACCTGCCAGGCAAGTTATGAATCAGGGGAAATATTTTTTCTTCTTAAATGGACTTCATAAATTTAAAAATTTTCTATATGTTAGTTGAAATTTTCATCGGCACATTTGCATAAAAACTAACATTATTGAAGAACCTTCTTTAAATTGAGATTTAGAAGTTAATAAGCAAGATAAACTTGCCCATATCGCTAATTTTGGATCTTTTCAAAAGCCTTACTTATTATTTCAATGATAATCATAACTTATCATTTGTAATTAAAAATTTCCCGTAGGTAAATTTTTCTTAGATTACCTGTGTATCTTCTTTCTTTCTGTTTTGCTGTCAAAATGATTGTTGTTTATTCTTTAGAGATAGATAGAAAACTATGAAAAATAATAAATAAAATTGACAGTTGATCATTAATGCAGCTTATTGGAAATCGTATAGTGTCATTATATCGGCACATTTGGACATTCGGACGGTGTATCGCATCATTACATTTGGACATGTCACGATGTAAATATTTATGTTTGGACATTACATGGACTATAGTTTGTTCTTTTTTCTTTGTATATTTTTGTTGTTTGTAGATTCGAAACATTTGTTTATGAAACGTGATTGTATTGAAACATTTCGAATATCAGTGTGAATATGGATGCAGCCAAGCAAAATCTCGCCAGGAGTGGACGGCTTCTTGAAAGGAAATGAAAGGAAGTTTTGACGGCAATAGAAAAACAAGACGAAATGGAGATTATTATCTGGAGATTTGAAGAATGTAAGGAACTGAAGAGAATTGTCGAAAACAAGCATGAAGACCTACTTGATCTTATTGATCCGGCAGTCACTGAAGTTCTTAACGAACACATATTTTGAATTGAGGAGACGCAAAGGAAGTTCACAGAGATTGAAAAAAGAAAATTAAAGAGACAAAAGCATGGGAAGAAGAAAAGAGAAGAATCATTGCTGAAGAGACGTAAAGACTTGAATCTGAAAAGCAAAATCAATTGAAAGAGTTACAAGACACCAAAGTTAGACAGAGAGCAGAAAGATAAAGAGTGCTTGAAGAAGCATCATTCAAGCAGCAGGTTGACACTGTTGTTAAACATCTCGAAACAGAACGAGCAGAGAGCAACTCAAGTGTTTTGATGATTCAAACCCTATTGAAAGATTTGAAAGAACAACCCAACTCATGCAAGAAAGCACATGCTGACTTGATGATGATTATTGAAACTGACAGAGTAGAAATCGAAATTGGCTGGCTTACAAACCTTCAGAAGATTTACGTTGATGTTAGCAAGACTCAAGCTCGATCAAATAAAGATGCCAACCTTTAATGGAAATATTCGTGATTATCCTCGATTTAAGGCAGATTTTATGAAACAAGTAGAGCCAACAACAAAGGAAAAGGATAAGACAGCATATGCACTAAAATCTTGTCTGTCGGAAACACCATATGAGATAATTCGTAATGTTGATGATGACTTGGACGAAGTGTGGAAGAGGTTTGATGAACGATATGGGAAAACCAAAAAATTAACCGAAGTTGAAATGTTGGACATTCGCAGCATAAAGCTAGTGAAAGATGGCAAGGAACGTGAATTTTTGCAATTTGTTGATACGGTCGAGAGTGGATTCAGAGATCTAGCAGGAATGAAAGTTGAGATCGAATTATCAAACACCACAGTGCTTAGCCTTCTTGAAGAAAAACTGCCAGAGGAAATTCGAAGAGAATGGTCAAAAAGAGTGAACAAGGCTAACAGCAAAATAATTGATCAGAATCGTTTCTCATCGTTCATGAATATACTTACAGAGAAAAAACGTATCATCGCATATGAATCAACAGATTTGCAAATGAGTATGATAGGAATATCTGGATACACTAACCATGTCGAACAGTCACTGACAAATCAAAGAGTGCTAAATGATAGTCGGCCTTCAAGATATTTGATCCATGGTTCTAACTCACATACAACACAAGATTGCACAGCATACAATGAAAAATCCCCCAAAGAAAAGGTGAACTTTCTGAAAGAGAAACAAACTTGTTGGTCCTGTCTACGTGTAAATCATCAATCAAATGATTGTATATTCCGCAAAAAATGCACGAAAGAACAATGCAACAAATATCATCACAAATCACTTCATCAGGCCTATATCAAAGGTATTGTATTTCACAACAACTCACCATCATTGAAACAATTCAACGCATGTTTGTTACAGTTAATGGAGTTACCAACCAGAACTGAGAAGGCAGAAAAACTTACGATGTTATTTAGGAGACATCAATATGGACCATTCATATAACTTTTTTCAAATTTGTAAATTCAAATACGAATTTGAAAAAAGTTATATGAATGGTCCATATTGATGTCTCCTAAATATCTTTGTAAAACATTCATATGCGATGTCCTTTAAAGAACTTACGATGTTATGGGACGTGGGGATCAACAGCTAGTCTAATTACCTTCTCGAAAGCAAGATCACTTGGTCTCGTTGGCGAACCTGTACAGTGTTGAAACATAACGCCTGTCCGAGGGCACGAGACAGGTAAAAAGATCATCGGACGAGTGATATTTTCAAAAAGTGGTTTTCACTCGTCCGACGGGATGAGTCACTTTTCTTGAGAAAAACAAATGTTTTCGTTAATAAAAGTTATAAAAATCGAGCGCCTCTTAATCTTTTCGTGGATTTCTTCAAAAATATTTATTCAAAAGAGAAAATTGTCTAGACATGAAATATAAATATTATAACTTCTTATTGTTACAGGTTTTCTCATCTGTACAAAGGTGAGCTATAGCATTTATTTTAAAAAATGTTTACATAAGTTTAAAAAAGTTTTTCTTCACATCGATTCAATTAGATTGGAAACAAAATCATTAGGAAAGAAAATCATGTTAACAGAGCTGAAATTATTTGAAAAATGGACATCAAAATAATATAAAGTCTTTCATCTTTATGTGAAGTAAATTAACAACCTTACATTTGATATATAAACATTAAATTTAAAAGCCGATATACTTTTCACTTTAAATATTTTTTTATGATACAATATTTTTCTGTTATAAAACAAATTGAACAGTTTTTATGAAATGAAGATTTTTTATGATAACGATATTTTTTTCAGTCATAAAACAAATTAAACTAATATCATGTAAACATATTTGAACATGAACGAATATTTTAATAACACACCTGATATACAGACATTAAAAGGTACAACAATAAAAGATATTTAATGTCTAGACAATTTATTCTTTTTTCTCATAACTCATAATGAAAGGTTTTGCAAAGAAATTTTATAAAAAGATCATCTCAAAACAAAGCTTATTTAATGTTGATTACTTAAGGAAATACTGAAGATCGATATTTGGATATTTAGACTTAAAGTCATTATAAGTTTCTTGTTGGGCGAGTCAGAATGCTGTCGGACTAGTTATTTTTCAAAAACAGTCAATTTCACTTGTCTGACGGACAACCGTGAAAAAACCTTATGTTTCAACACTGCTGTAAAACTCTCTGTAGTTAAAGTTGGTGGCCAATGGGAAGAAATTTCCTTGTATGTTTATGGCTTGCCCATTAAAGACATTAGTGGACACATTGTTCAGTTTAAGGTTTATGAAATCAATCAAATATCTCATAAGGTATCATTTATAAACCTCGAAAATGTCGTCCCATTATTCAACAATGTAAGCCACGACATCAAAAGACCTTCAGGTGACATTCGTGTCCTCATCGGATACAAATATGCAGGATTCTACCTGATACTTTCACTTTCAAACAGATTCAGAAAATGTTTGGCGGTAGTCATAATCTACTTCAAGAAAACACTCACAAGATTATTAAGCATGTTCAAGTCCTCCATGCTGAAAAAATATCTACAAGCGGTTTCTTTCAAACTGAAGCCCTTGGTGTAGAATGTATGCCCAAATGTGGGAACTGCAAATGTGGAAAGTGCCTGATTGGTGAGAAACAATTCACGATCAAAGAAGAAAGAGAACAACACTAGACAGTAGAGGGATTAGTCTACAAAGAAGATCACTGGGAAGCACAATATCCTTGGATCCGTGGTCCCAACGAACTACCAGATAATAAACACTCAGCAGTAGCAATTCTCAAATCAACTCATCAACCCATTAAAAAGCTCATCCCATACCAAGGCTTATAATGATCAGATTGAAGATATGGTAGAGAGAGGTATGGCATAAAAATTGTCAACAAAGGAAATATCTTCCTATCAAGGGCCTGTCTTTTATCTCATCCATCATGAAGTTATCAAACTAGTATCTGAATCAACACCATGTCGAATTGTCTTCAATTCATCAGCAAGCTATCAAGGTCACATCTTGAACGAGTACTGGGCACAGGGACCCAATAAAGAAAATGGATAATGCAGTTAAAATAAACGAACTAGATCAACACACACACAGATTCGTATGGCAAGACATGGATTTACAAAAAGAACCTGACACTTATGTTATGACATCTGTTTAATTCGGTGACAAACCGGCAGGAAATATTGCTACTACAGCCAAAAAACTGCAAAAATGAAGAGTGAAGAATTTCCAGCGGTAACAGAACTAATAATGAGAAATCTTATGTTGATGATATAATTGACAGTATCGAAACACTTGAACAAGCTAAGAAGATTGCTGAAGATCAAGTTTTTCACAGAATGCTTCAGCGAAGGAGATGAGTCAGAACAAGGGTTGGGATAATTCTTTGACACTGTATCCTTATTCTGCTACACAAAAATACAAGGAAGATTTTTACAAACAAACAGATGACGCAATGACCCAAAGAGTACTCGGAATCCAATGGGCACAATCTGAAGACAAATATTTAGATTCACTGTTAAAATTAACTTTTCTCAGCGCATAAAGAAAATACGAACAGGCCCAGACCTACAAAAACATGAAATATGTGATCAGCTTCAAACGTATCTCACAAAGCGAATGATACTAGTATCTCAAATTCATGGAATATATGATCTGCTTGGATTCGCTGTACCTTTCACCATGAGAGCTAAGGTCATGCTTCGAAGTCTGTGAGAAGGTAAAGAAAGGAATCTAGACTGGGACGACAACATACCTGATGAGTTCAAAGCAGGTTGGATAGAATTCTTCAAACAAATGTATGATTTAGAACAAATTTCGTTTAAAAGATGTATTCGTCCAGATGGTGCTATTGGAAAGCCAATCCTTATAATGTTTAGTGATGCATCAGAGCAAGCACATGCATGGCACATATGCACAAATCAGATGGCAGAAACCACATCATGAATATGAGGCTAGGTTGATTGCTGCCAAAGAAAAAGCTGCTCCATCTAAGAAAATCTCAATCGTTCAGAGCACTCTTGTCCAAAAGGCTCAGAGATTTTATCAAGAAGGAAACGAGAATCGAGTGTAAAAGGGAATTTTTTATTGTTGACTAGTATGGATTTAACACATTTGTTGCATTAAGAGTCGACGAAATCCAATCATCAACATCGCCAAAAGATTGGACATGGATTGAAGGTAAGCATAACATCGCAGATTGGACAAGAAAAGGAAAAGAACCTTCTGAACTTTCTGGCAGTCTGGATCATCTTTCCTTAAATTACTAATATCAGAGTGGCCACTCAAAACCAATTCTAAAATTCAGGGATCACCTGAAAGGCCCAAAATCATATTAAATGCAGCTGCAAAAGAATTTACCAGTTCTTTTAGTTGCAACTCTATTGACATAAAAAGATTTTCATCCCTCAGTAAGTTGATTGGTGCCACAGCAAGAATGTTATCAATTTTTGACCGCACAACTCATCCATCTTTGAAAAAAGTTTTTGAACCTCCAAACAAGGAAAAACTACACCAAGCTACCAATTTTTGGATAAAGGATGCCCAAAAACATATTATTGAACAAGTACGAAAGGGGGAATTCAAGAGACTCAAACCAAGAACAAACGGAGGAGGCGTTGTTGTTGTCGGAGGAAGGGCAGAAAAATAGATGGAAATTAGTTATGATAAGAAAGAATTACCACTTTTACCAAAAAATCATTGTTTTTCATTACTTGTAACAGCCAATGCTCATGATAGAAATCATCTCGGAGTATCTGCTACGACTGCCAAAGTGAGACCTGAGTATTGGATTGCTGACGTCCAGATAATTGCCAAAGCGGTAAAACAAAATTGTGTGCTATGTAAATTGCTTGACAAAGAATTCCTTAAGCAAAAAATGTCATCATTACCTGTTGAACGCTTGAAACCTGCCCTTCCATGTATGTATACTAGTATAGATTTATTTGGTCCTTTTACCAACAGAGGAGATAAACGCTCCAGAGGAAACGCCTATGGTGTCATATTTGACTGCATCATCAATAGAGCTGTGCATATCGACCTTGCCACAGACTATAGCACTGAAGGGTTTTTACTACCATTTAGAAGGTTTGTATCCATCAGAGGATATCCCAAAGATGTTTACTCTGACAGAGGTACACAGTTGATATCAGGAAATTCTGAACTGAAAATGATGATTTCATCATTGGATCAACAGAAGCATTATGAATTCGGTTGTCAAAATGGGCTCAATTAGCATTTTAGCACATCCGATGGACCTTGGAGAAACGGATGCTCTTAATCTCCTATTAAATCCATAAAACACAGCATATCTATTGCCGTTGGTGATCAAATGATGTCATATACAGAACTACAAACTGTGTGCTACGAAGTTGCAAATCTCGTAAATGAACGCCCTATTGGTCGTCACCCCACTGAGTCAGAAGGCGGATGTTATCTTTCACCCAACCAGTTGCTGCTTGGTCGAGCTTCTTCTCGTGTCACTTCAGGTCCATTCAAAGAACCAACTAACTTGAAGCATGGATTTGAGCGTGTCAAACAGATTACCAATACATTTTGGCGAAGATGGACAAGAGATTTCTTCCCAAGTCTACTAATTGAACCCAAATGGCATGCAGAACAAAGAAACATTAAAATAGGAGATGTTGTTATGGTGCAGGACTCAAACAAAACTAGAGGTTGCTGGCAACTTGCAAAAGTGTCAAAGACTCTCCAAGGAGATGACGAACGTGTTAGACGAGTAGAAATACAATACCAAAACCCAGATGGACGAAAATTTACTACAATCGAAGGCCAATTCAGCGATTTATTGTTGTGGCCCCTGTCGAACTTTAGATGCTGGGGAGTGTTTTGCTGTCAAAATGATTGTTGTTTATTCTTTAGACATCAATAGAAAACTATGAAAAGTAATAAATAAATTGGACAGTTGATCATTAATGCAGCTTATTGGAAATCGTATAGTGTCATTATATTGGTACATTTGGACATTCAGACGGTGTATGGCATCATTACATTTGGACATGTCACAATGTAAATGTTTATGTTTGGACATTACATGGACTATAGTTTATTCTTTTTTCTTGGTATATTTTTATTTGTTGTTTTTAGATTCGAAACATTTGTATACGAAGCGTGATTGTATTGAAACACTTTCTTTCTTTTTTCTTTTTTCTTCTTTGTCGGCCAAATTTTCTCGTCTTCGTTATAATGCGCCTATGTTCAACACTGCTCCATTTGAAAAGCCCATTATCTCCCTCATTATTAAGCTACCGTTTTCACATTCTAAGATTCAGAAATCGAAAGTTAGTCCAGCGAGCAAGCTATAAAGCAGATTGAAGCAGTTTGTCTTTCAGACCTCAACTCTTATGTAACATGGAATGGAGATGGAGTAGCAAGCTTTAGAATAACAGACTTTTTGGTGGAGTGGTTACGATATCCAGTTAGCTGAGAGAGGCTAAAGCTACCTAGCTTCTTCAATTACTTGTTGAAAATCATCTTCAAGCTTTTAATGTATGGTGAATAAATTCATCAGAACAACAGCAAACAAATTGTTTATATGTTTTGAAAGTTATGGATAAGGGTTGTGTGCTGTCAAGGAACTTTTGATCTGTCGATGAATTAACATGGAATATTATACATATGTTTCAATAAATGTGTTTAGAACGTTCAAACCAATTTTCTGTTTCATAGGAATAACATGGTGTTGTGTCTAAAGATTTTTATCGGGTCCTTTGAAAATCTTGTTGTCCTTTGGGTAACATGTGTACCAAGTTTCACCACTTACAGCTGTTTAGAGCTAAAGATATTCAACTTTCTTAGAATCACGTGACCTATGTCCTAAGCCTCTGCTGGAACTAAAAATGCCTCAAAAGATATAGGATGCCAACTGAATCATGAGCAATAATAGTAGCAGTAAAACTTCCTGATACCAATTAAATTTTCAGGTTACTAGTATCTCGCAGGAAAAATCAAATATAACTTTCACTATAAAAGGTTCATAACATTTATATAACATTCATAAAGGTTTGGTCCAATAACAGTTATAGAAAACTGGATTTTTTTCTCAAAATTAACTAAAAGTTGGATATGAAGGCATGAAAAATGGCATCGGTTAACTGGTATTTTGGGTGACTTACTGTAAGTCTCAAAATTAATGTTAATTAATTTGATACCAATAGTGAGAGGGCATATGTATGTAGGTTCAAACAGGGGAAAGATTCAGTCACAGGTTTGATGATCAATTGCAAAAGGCAATATCATAAATGAGAAACCAAAAGTTGTAAAATTGAATGATGCAAAATAATACAATTAGAACTCATTATATTAAATATATTAATAGCAAGACAGAATCATTAAACTTAACCCTATTTGCCAAGGGGCGGGGGGGGAGGGACGCAGATTCCACCCTCAACTTTTTTTCTGGAGTTTTTCAGAAAAACCTGTTACTTCTAAATTTTCTTGAATTTAAGTTTTAATGATTTTTGAAAATTCCAGTGGAGGTTTTGGCAGGGTTTGAACCCATATGGAGAAACAGAACTCGAGTTGTCACCGAAAATTTAGCCAAAAAGTAGCCATTTTTTACCCACCCTAAGAAAATATTTCAAATTTTAAAGAAAAATAGGACTATACCGCCCTTCTTGAGAGAACATCCTGACCAAATTTTAGATCAGGAGCATGTTCCGATAAGGATTTACAGCAATTGTAACACCACCCCCAAAAGCTGAAAAATCATCATTTTTGGCATACCGTAATTCAGATATTTGATGGTATCATTTTTTTCATCTAAGATACTACTATAAGTGTGCATAATTTGATTAGTCAAAGGTTATTGGTTCTTGAGAAATCGAGTGGGTTCAATCAAGGTCAAAAGTACCCCATGACAAATAGAGTTAAATAGTGCTAACATTCTAACAAGGGCTAAAATATGTGTAAAAGATTTAATATCTGGCGAAGATTTTACAGTATTATTTTTAAGTTGCTATTTCAAAATAAGGATTCGAAAAAGCCATTTTTAATATAAAGCTTTAAAAAATTCCATTTTTTCAAAACTTTGAGAAAATAAAAAATTTTCAAATTCAATAAGTTCATTACAGCACTTCCAAAATTGAAGGAAATAATTTGTTTGGACATTCTGTATTTGCTCATAAAAAGGATATTGATGAATTAACTTGTTAACTTGAGAAAAAAGTTCTTTGATAACACAAAATCTTATATATAACTTTTGAACATTCTAAACTTATTCATCAAAACAATATGGATAATTTTCTCAATTAATTCATTCGCACACAACAAAAGTCTTTCAATAGCACCCTACATTTATTTGCAACTTTTGAATAAGTAATTTATTTGATTGTTCCAGATTCATTCCTCGAAATAATACAGATAATGTTCCAAATTAATTCACTGACTTGATAAAAGTCTTTCAACACAACACCATGTTATTTGTAACTTTTGAAACAGGCAATTTGCTTAACTATCCTAAATTTATTCATCAGAACAATATGGATAATGTTCTCAATTAATTCATTCGCAAACAACAAAAGTCTTTCGATAGCACCCCATCTTTATTTGCAACTTTCGAATGAATAATTTATTCAAATGTTCCAAATTTATTCATCGAAATGATATGGATAATGTTCGAAATTAATTCGCTGAGACAATAAACGTCCTTCCACACTATACCATGTTATTCATACCTTATAAAATAACCAATTTGCTTGAATGTTCTAAATTTTTATCCATCAAAACGATATGGATAATGTTCTCAATGAATTCATTCACACACAACCAAAGTCTTCTGATAGCTACCAACCTTCATTCGTAAATTTTGAATGAATAATTTATTCGAATCTTCTGAATTTATTCATTGAAATGTTGCACATGTTCCAAATTAATTAGCTAACTCAGTAAAGGTCTTTCAGCAAAACACCATGTTATTTGTGATTTATGAAATAAACATTTTGCTCAAAGTTCTAACGTTATCCATCAGAATGATAAAAATAATGTTCTCAGTTCATTCATTCGTACTCATCAGAAGTCTTTTGACAGCACACCACATTTATTTGTAACTTTTGAATGAAAAATTTATTCGAACATTCTGAATTTTTATTAGTGCATTGGGAACAGACAATTTGCTTCAAAGTTAACTATACTTACAAATACATATGTATAATGTTCCATATTAATTCATTGACACATCAAAAGTTGCTTGGCAGGACATATATAACCTTTATTCAT
>JANSTP010265082.1:0-10917 GCA_025330745.1 Cladonema radiatum | reverse complement strand
CTACTTTCTTTGTTATTTATGTTTTTACAACGGGGGCCCATTAGATTATTTTTTATATTTTGGTGACCCCCTTTGAATCAAGTTTATTTTACTATGCTAAAAATTTTTTGTATATATTTTCTTGCGTTCATAAATAAATATATCTATCTATCTTTACTTTTTCCTATTCCTCAATTATCCCCCTACGGTAACGTACTACAAATTTTTCTCTGAGTCGGGCCTCTAGTCATTATTCTATCTCAATGACTCGAGCCCATATGCTCGAGTCACTGACACAGCACTGTCTTGAAGAGTAGAGAAATTCTCAGGAAGCCATTATGTTTGGTGTATTTTGAAAGGAAAATATTAAAAAGTGAATTAGCTATGACTGTTTATTTTCGGATATTATTTTATTGATAAGTGAAAAATTCACCAAGCATATTGGCTGCCGAAACCACACTTTTTTTTTCCTGTGTCCTGCCAATCTTATTCAGGTCAGTGGCTCGAACTCGAATCTATGCTTGAAGCATAGATATCCTCGAAACATAAATATTACGGTTCGAGTTTTTTATATTTTTTTTTCTTTTTGGGAGGGGGGAGGGGAGGGCAGCAATCACAGGCATTAAATTTTCACTCTTTCTTATCTGGGGTTGTATCCTATCTGGGGATGTATCTGGGGATGGTTCAGACTTGGTCAAAACCTTTTTGAGAGAAGCTTATCGGGCTTGAGAATTTGAGGCCTAATCTTCGCAATGGCCTGCCATTGAAGCTGGGTTCGACCAAGCTACTGGAACGGACATGGGATTATTTTCAACATCTTATCGGCTAAGTGAGTGAGTGAGTATATTTCGTCTCCATTCGATGTTAAAAAAATAAAATTAAAAAAATAAAAACCGCTATTTAATAAAAGAAGAAAAAATTCTAAAATATAAATAAATAAAATTGAAAACAACGAATGGTGACAGTTTTCGAATGCGGTCCCTTGGATATAGGATAAAAACAAAAAGAAAAATGATAATAATGATAGCAACGAAAATATGAAGTAAATAAAATAAATAAATAAATAAATAAATAAATAAATAGATAAAAAATCACCTAATATCACTTCCCTTAGCATTGCTCACCTGAGCAAAGTAATGGTCCTTAATGACATGCTTAAAAGCTTGGTTTATTTTTTAATTCATAACTTAATCTATTCCAGATGTACACCTCAAGTGAATCATTCATTTATCATGTTTCTTTAAAAGAATTATGGACGCAAAATGCAAACGTTTTAGCTAGTTTTATTTTTTAAAAGACAGTGGTCTCTGGTATGTTTTTAAATGAAAATTTGCTGACGACACTCTCGCAGTTAAAAACTTAATTGAAGAAAAATTACATGATTTTCTTTAACAATTCTCATCAGGAAAAATTAGATATGTTCTCAATATTTATTGAGCACAAATTTTAATGAAAACTATTTTTTCTGTAATATCACATTATTTATCGCTAAAAAAGTAAACTCTATTTACAAAAGATACGTGATTTGAAACTTTCAAATTGATTGTGCGGCTTTGGTAAAAATGCGCAACTTCATTCACATCATTTCTCGATAAAGGCATGGAGGAGGGAGGAGGGGGAGATTAAATAGAGCCAGGTAGATGGGGCACTCTAGTGTAAATGCAAATGCATGAACTTTTATTTATTTATTTTTGGCGAGTGTGTCATTTTCTACAAACAAAACTAATGTGAGAATCATCATACAGAAAATGAATATATTTTTGAGGTGATCTGATGATATCGAATCATAGGTCGAATCCAGGATAGAGGATAATTATTTTGGCGCGTAAGGCTGTTGGCGCGGCTAAATTTACTAAACTGAATATATAGGATTTTTTCCGATTAATTTTTTTGAAACGTATGACCTCATTTGAATAGCCTTTTTCTTCAAATTCTTCGGGCAGCGGTAAGCACATACAGTGAGCTTGGTGAGCTGCCCTACTATCCTAAGATGGCAAAGCATTTGGTTGTCAATTGGGGGGAAGAATTTGGCTTTTCTCAGGAAAAGTCAACAAAACTGGTCATTGAGGATTTAGACTGTGGTAAACCTGTGACCTCCTTTGGAAAGAAAAAGAAGACAGACGACGATGCTGGTGGTGGTATTCAAATTTATAAGGGAATTATACACAGTATCCATGGTTAGCTAAATTCATTTATTTTTTCTTGTATCACTGAGCATTTTTGCATTGCGAAGCTTGCTTTTTTTGTATTCGTTTCACAGCCATGCCAGCGTGAAATAGAGAAAATAGGGTACCATAAATATACCAATAGAAAATTTTAAAGGGCTAAAGGAATGTGAATCATAGAAAAAAAACAGGGCAGGGATAAAAGGCTACCTAAATTGCTTATACTGCTTAGGCCCACCTGGCAAATAAATTCAGGAAATATTCAGTACGACCTGAAACTCCAGTATGAATTTCATGCACTGGACTTCCACTTCTGAGATCTTCGGCATAGGAGCTTCCATTTTAGTTGGCATATTGGCGGCTTGGAGAGACAATGACAATTTCATTTTTGTTAAGTAGTAGATTTTTGTTGTATTGACACACACCAGTATGAAAAGTAAAATTCAGTGTGCGGGGAATAGCACATTTCTTTTTTCACATGTGCAAGAAAGACAAAAAAGAGAGCTAATTTCGTGCGGGGGAGACACGCAAAAGCACGGTGGTAAACAGCAATGGCTGTTGTTAAGAATGGTCGTGTCAAAAGGGAGGGTCATTGTTGCTAAAACGGCTAGTTTAGAATGTTGCAAGATTATCTTGCTAAAGGGGAGAGAGTAGCAAGAAGACGACAGTGATTGATGAGAAGACAAAGAAAAAAGATTTGCCGTTGTGATATTAATAATCATCAATCCTAAAAAGAATTATTTTCTTTTTTTTCTGTTTGTGAGAAAGTGCTGCGGATCTTGGTACCGACTTATTAAATTGTACAGACAGATTTTGACAACTGCTTATTGCGTGGGGAACTCATTCCCCTCGCACTATGGTGGATTTCAAACTGGGACACACACATTCAAAATAACAGTATCCTAAGTGTAGCTGCATTGATTTTTGAAACGCTCATAACAAAACGCTCTTTTTGGCAATAAGGAAAAAGAAGCTAATTAAATACAAAATATAAAAACTCTGCATGTTGTCAATCACACTCGAAATAAATTTAGTTTATTTCCGTGAACAATGAAATGGAAATTCTCTATCTTGCAGTCTTGCACCTAGTTTTTTGTTATGGAATGAGCGTTCCTTTTTTTGTAGATTATTTCTGCAGATGGCTTGGTAAATAGAATTTCCCCACAGACCTATAAAATTATGAAAAACCTGTTCCTGGCCATGAAAGTTTTTGATTTTGATGGAAAAATAACCTTAAAAATAACCTTTTCTAAATTGTATCCTAAAATTTTTTCTACAAGAGTTATGGTGGTAGGTTTCTCGATACCGATCAAGGTATACAATCATGGACAATATGAGGAAACTCTTCTTGGCAATGTGTTTGTAAAGACTGGAGCAAACTTTCACAAAAATAGAAGTTCAGAATTTTTTGTCTTTATTAGTTTTTATGTTTGCATTCTATCTTCTTAATTAATGTGTGTGAAAGTTAGGTTAGTTTTTCTCTCTTATCGAGAAGAGTTCAATTACCTTCAATAAAATCCTTGTTTATAGACACTGCAAAAGCTGCAAAAGATGCCCTCGATATTTTATGCCCTCCTATCAACAAAATTAATGAGGTGGCTGATGGCATCCGTCGACGAAAAGTTCCTAAAAAAGTTTTAGGAGAGCATAATGATGGTATGACCATTGAGTTCTAAGAATTAACTAGAGGGCTGACTTTCCGCCAAAATTGAAGCCACATTCCTTTTCACTAATAATGGAAAGAACAAGAGGCAAGAGTGGTAAAAATCAGTGAAAAAGTTATAAAATCCTATAAGTTTTTTCATATAAGCAGTGATGTATCCAGGCATTATTTGGGCATGGCGTTTGTTTTTCAATTAGTAGCTCCTAAAAATGCCAACCACCATATTTGGTTGATGAAGAAAGCTTCGCTTCTTTAAAATACTTTATAATGGCTTTTTTAGCCTCTGATTTGACTTGAAAATAATCCTAAAGTGCCAATTTAAATGATTGTGGTTCTTTTAGATTTAATAAAATGTTAAAACTTTTTGTAAATAGCACTTTCTTTAGTTCTTTAGCTATATAACAATTTGGGCTATTCTTTGTGCACCCATAGCAGTTAACCGCTATCAAATTCAGTCTGGATACATCCTTGAAAAATATGCGAAATCTAAAACTTTTTTTGCTTGTTGAGTACACTCTTAAAAAATAAGGACTCACTTTATGCATGGACGCTTAAAAAACAGTTATTTTGACTTCATTTTTGTAAAACTGTCAGTTTTATTTCTTTTGTAACAATTTTTGTAAAAACTATAAAATTATATGAAAAATATATTTCTGTAGCAAAATGAGGTTGAAAAATCAAAAAAGAAACTTAGTTTTCATTGACACGAGTTTTGAAAAAAAGTTGCCATACTATTTTTGGCTTCATTTTTGTAAACTGAAGGACTGGAGTCGGCTCTCTAGTTCATTCTTCGAACTCAATAAAAGTATGACAAATATATTATTGCTCAGTATGCACAAAACCAAAATTGCAAATGCAAATGCGAGCTAGTCTGTAAGCTGACCACCTGTTAAATTGATATCACATTATAATCTAAATTGTGTCTGTTTTGATTTTTAGTCAGCACTGATGATTTGGAAAAGGAAGTATGAGATTATTTACAAACTCAAAAATGTGGTGTTAGCAATGACATAATAAGTATATATTTTGTTTTTGAGGCTCCTTCAAAGAAAAAAGCGAAGAAGCTAAAATTGTCCGCTGGAAAATCTGACAAGGTAATGCACCTCTCCTCTGAAAAATGTTTGGTTATTTGCTTACTATATTGTTACTCGTGAAGGGAAGACTATTGCATTTTTTGGTTAGACATTGTTTACTTTCCAGTGATGAAATATTCAATTGAACAATCAACCAACTGTTGCAGTAGGCAATGTTATCCAAGGTTTTTACAAAGCTGAAATATGTTTAACTTGTACAATTTATGAAGGAAACTTTTGATAAATTCAGGAGAATAAAACCTTGATGCTGCTGGATCTTGGACCTTGATGTTGCTGCTTTTAGCAGGGGCTGAAATTCCTTTGCTGTCCCATTATGTTGGAAATCTATTACAGACCCTATGAAATAATTTTGTCACCTTTACCAGACATTGTGCCTGTTGTAAAACTTTCTCTATTTTTCTATGGGAAGTTATATTAGGAACTATGTTAAGTACAGCATTTTTTCTGCCTGAACTAATTCATAATCCATTGCCTGATGTTTGGCAGTTATTTCAGAGTTTTGTATTAACAAAATTCCATAAAATATTTGCATTGCCATTGTTACACAAAATGTCTGACAAAAGCTTTTCTGTCATCGTGTTCCATATTGTAGCTGCATTTCAAAATGTCAAGACTTCTTAGAAGATTTTGTTGTTTTTTTCAGGAAAACATCGAGCATCAACAAAAAAATCCAAAACATGAAGTATGTATATTTTAAGTTTAAGCAAGGCACATTTTCTGGAAACTCATTTTTGTATAATATTTGTCTACAGTAGCTAGCTACTTTAATGTCAGTTGCATTTTTTTCTTTCGGGAGAGAGAAATACCAATACAAATTTTTTAATTAAATAACCTATTTTGGTGGAAAACTTTTGCAATAAATGCATTTTTAAAAAAATTTGTGGGAAAAAACTTGCAAAAAGGTGAAAAAACCTCGAATATTCCTCTGCGCAAATGTTTCTGACATTAAAGTATAATTTAGATTGATCTTTCCTTTATTCTGTTTTCCTCAGGAAATTCTACTCAAAATGATACTGGAGATTGTTCAGAAATTTGATAACATAAAAATTTAGTTTCTCAAATCGCTTTTTCAATCTTTGAACACAATTTAGTGAGTGTAGTCAAAATCTATGAAAATACTTAATATACTTGCCAAAATTCTTCCCCTTAAGGAGCTAAATTCCTCCCTAGAGAATTTTCTAGTAGGATGTTTTTCTTTTGTTTAGAAGCAAACAAATGTCAATTTCAAAAATGTTAAAACAAACACAAAAGTCAAAGTATGTTTTATAAAACAATTTTAATCCTCTGTTATGTTTATGAAAGTTGGTTTTTAAAATTTAATTTAGTGTTGGCCAATTTTTTGGTATATTGGATTTTTCAATCATGTTCAAGGTGATACGTTTTAACAATGAATTAACTTTTTTATCGCCAATCTGTGTTCACCAAAATAGAATTAATTTTTTTACCAATTAAAATTTGCAAGGGACAAAGTTTTCTTTAGTGGTCACCTAGCTTTGTTGTTGTTTTGATTTATGTAACCATGCTAAAGCATCATTGTTGTTTATTTATTCTTCATTTAATTGATATCAAATAACACTTATTATTTTAACTGATCAGTTTTCATTTTGTTTGATATATATGTTCAAGATAATGAAGAGTGAACAGTAGAAAGTTTTCTTAAGGTTTTTTTATTGTTTATGATGTTTTGGTACTATGTTGAATAATTTGATTCAAATCAATCACTTTTCTGATACAAATTGTAAACCTCTGAACAATTTAAAATTAAAAGATAGCAAATTAAAGTTAACAATACAAGATACAAGATAACAATATCAGATGAACTTCAGCTTAATTCATGTGTACTGTATTTCTGTAATAAAATTATAAAGTAATTTAATAAAGCCTTGTTATCTTTTAGTGTATTTATATTTTTCAACGTTTCTCTAGGAAAACACAGATCCAAAGAAAGGTGCCAGGGAAGCTGAATCAGCAGAAATGATTTTACAGATAAATAATGTATTTCTTATCATAGCTATGTACTTTGATGTTAGACATTTTCGTGGGAAACCGTTAGAAAATTGCAAAATATTTGCGTTTCGATATTTTTCCAATTTAAGATATTTCATATGAAAATCATCAAGAAAAATATCAAAAATATCAAGAAAAATATTGGAATTAAATATCCTATTTCGTCTTTTTTGATCAATTTTTTCCAATGTATTTTTGTGACAATTTTTTTTCAAAAAGTTTCCCGGGAAGCCAAAAACTTGAAACTGCGAAAATTCCTAACATTAAATTAGTTAGTAGTAGTCTAATTTGTTTGTTGTCATAATACTTTTGAGATCAGATGTTTTTTCCATATTTGCAAAAGCAATAGATTTTGGCTCTAAAGGAACTCTTGTTTGTGTCCTTAAAAAATAAAAACCGATTTTTAATGGTATGAACAACATTTTGTTTCACCCCAATTTGACCTTACGTTCTTGATAAGATGTTTGCATTTACAGATTTATCACTTTGCAAATTTTCCTAAAATAATAAAGAATTTTTTAATGTTATCAAGATACTTAAATCTTGAAATACCTCGATCGTGAATGGTAAATATCTCTAGGTTATAATGCTAATGATTAACAACTTGTGAGTAGGAAGTAAATGTTGGTAACAAACCTCCTACACTAAAAGTTTTTTTTAAGTATGTCGTAAGACCCCTTTCAAACAATACATTCTGAATTTCAGGCATTTGAACTTCCATAAAAAAATTTGCAAAGGTTTCTTGAAAGATTCTAAATTAAAAGCAAGAGGTTGTTGATTGAGGAGAGGTATTCTTTAGTAGATACTGAGTATGGCTATAAAACGAAAAAATGTTCTTCAAAAAGTGGAAAGAGTGTTTTGAATCGTTTTCTTGCAACCCAGTTTTTGTTAGCTGTACGAATTCTCATTCAAAACAGTGTCATTCAAGTTTGCTTTTTTCTACATATATTTTATGGCATCACAAATTCTTTATTATTCAGGAAGATTCCTGAGTGACAAATCATTAAACCTCAAACATTTCAACAATTAGATGTCAGAAAATCATAACTTTTTATCTACTTAAATATAATTTCAAGTTGGAATCCCTTTGTAATAAATGTTGTGAATGTCTGTCATATGTATTCTGCTTTGCTTCTTGTATTTAGTTTGGTAAACGTTGTGAGGACCAAGACCCATTGTCCAGGAAATTTGTTTCTAACTCAACAGGTACTCAAACTTTTGTATAGTTCAATCGTTTGTAACGGATATGTGTTTGTATAACTCTACATCTTTTAATGGCCAAATTTAATGCATGTTTGTTGCTAAGCTTTGAAAAATCAGGGTCGTTTGAACATGATTGGCAAATTTTCAATAAATATTAAGGACTTCTAAAAACAGGGAAGAAATAAGGAATGAGCTTTGGTATGGTTTTAGAAATGGGGCAGAAAAAAAGATTTTTTATAAGGAGATGGTTGAATTTTGCGAGATAATCACACAAAATTATACTTAATTGGCTATATATTGGATAAAAATCAATTTTCACTGTCTAAAAGCATCAATTTTTTGTTAAAAACGCTGCGAAAACAGGGAATTTCACGCATAAGCAATGAATTTCTTGCGGGAAAGAAATAACGGTTTTTGGCCAGAATATTTACCATTGACCTTCATCTGATAGTGTGATTTTTATGTTGTTTTAGTTTAAGTCAATGTGAACAAAACAAAAATTGTCAGCTTATTTCTGAATGTTTAATAGTCAATAGAGCTGTAACCATTTATTGTCTTCGTCTGTTTTATCATCTCGAAAATTCGTGCAATATCAAATACACTAATTTAGGTCCTTTTTAAATATCTGGAAACATTTAATTTTTGAAAATAAAACCTTTGCAAAATGGAAATTTTTTGAGCCTGCAAAAACTAAAGACTTAGTTACGTTCTAAATAATTTTTGTACTAGTGTTGTGTGTATTGTGTGTATTTGATGATTTACTTTTGTTTATTCAACTTTGTAGCAAATCGACCACAAAAAGAAAATTCAAGCCCTGGACAGGTATAAAGATATCTTTATCTTAGATATTCTGTTTCAGATTCTTTTTTTTTCAAATGAATCAATTCTTTTAAGAATTGGACTGTTTGTTTTATTATGAGTTGTATCTGTTACACAGTGAAAACAGAAGCTCTCACTGGTTTTTTCAGCTTCACATATGATTTTTTATTAGCAAGCCGATTCTTTTGACAAGAATTTTATATTGAAAAAGAATATTCTATCTACAAAATCATGCTAATAATATTAAAAAAGTGTCATTACATAATGATGAAAATGATGAAATAAGTTAAATTACGAATAACCCTGAAAGCAAATTAATTGTTTTAAATTTGCTTCGTTTACACTTCTTTTATATAATTTTTTGAAATTTTGTCTCTCATTAGAAGAGTGTGCAGGGGACACCGGGTTCTACATCAGGTATTGCTTCATGCACCACACCAAGCTCAATAAATGAAGTAGGTCTTTTTGTTAATAAGATAAGTTGTTTTATACTTTCACATGGTTTGCTAGATATTTAAATAATTTAATTTTATATTCAAATTTTTTTGTATACTTTTGTTCTAGGAAGAAGTTCAGAAATGGAGTAATTTTTATCAATTTGGGTCATTGAACTCACTTGAAGTAGGTTTTAATTAATTCTTGGAAATAAAATTGTTGATATTTAGAATATATTCAACCTCTTACTTTATACAGTGTGTGAGCAAAAATGCCTTTTTATATGTTTTGATGTAGTAACTTTATGAATTTCATTTTATTTCAGCAAAATGATGAACATCAAAACAGTTTGGCTCAGCACACACCAGGAACTATGGTATGAATGAATAATTTTTTGCCACCTTAAACTTCTTTAGCTGGATGACACTGAAGATACTGACGACTTTTAATTTTTTGATTTTAGAATAATATGTCAAGTGCAAATAGTTTGCATGCACTAAATTCTCTAAATAGTGTAAGTTCTATCAAACTTTTTCATACCTTTTCATAAGCATCAGGACACTCCCCCATTGGTACCAACCAACTGCACCAAGTGCAATATTTGCATAGGATGAACCTAAAGGAGACATGAATTTTCTAGAAATAACTTTGTTTGGGCGGAGAATGTTCAGGGGACAAATAGCTTTGATTAAAAATGGGTGTATATCAATAGTAGAGGTACCTATTATGTTATTGTGAGGTGGGAAAAGGTTGTTAAGTCTATATTTGGGATCATTTGAAAATGGCTGATCTGATTAAAAAAGAAGTCAACATAAATTAATCTTTTCTTTGAGAACAGTCTCCGTTTTTTGTTTTTTTTTCATCTATATAATTAGAATAAAAGCCCTCCATTAAAGTCTCTACTTCTTAGTGATTGTTTTTTTATCAGGTATTGAATGGACTGTAAGAAAAATTGGGCATCCAATTACTGTTGAAAATTGAGAACAAAAACCATCTGCACTCTTTTATTTACATAATTACCTTGAAAGCGATTATTTCAGTGCTAAAGTTTTTATTTTACTATTTTTAAAAGTTTTCATATTTTCTTATAGAAAAAATCGGTAAACCCATTGTGTTCTACGCCAACAGCTGGTTATAGTAAAGTAGGTATTTTTGTGAAGTTTTTTTCTCTATAAAATCCTCATGATCAGGGCGGGAGAAACCAAATTTGGAAGCTGTAGGTTGACATACAGGTCTTCAAATTTTCAGGTATGTTAGAATATTTTGTTCAGGCTCAAGTGTGCATCCATAGTCTTAGTAATATAGTATAGTAATACATAGTAATACTTAGTTAACTGAAGAATAATCTGAGTTCATATTAAATATTCAACGTACAAGATTATTAGTGAGTAGTGTACGTTGACATACAGTTTTAATTATTTTGTTGTACATTTTTATATCTGATGAGTACGTACGTACTAGCGTAAGGATTTCTCCCACCCTGAATGATATCATTTTTGCGATTCCATTTTAATAAACATTGTGTATAATTTTTTTTCTTTAGGAAGATGAG
>JANSTP010265071.1:0-10917 GCA_025330745.1 Cladonema radiatum | reverse complement strand
TAGATTACGAGGATGCCGTAAATAGCGCCTAACTTATCCTATATAGAAACCTTCAAAGTATTTCAACTGTGAATGTCGGCAATAAAGTTTCTCAACAGATATTTGCCACATTTTCCTAGTTCCAAAAGTTGTCCAGTACTAAGTTTTTATAAACTGGTTTCTTATAAAAAAAAAAAAAAAAAAAAAACGTGTTAAAACAACCAATAAATGACAAACTTGTTGTTTCAATAACCAACTGTTATTCACTAAAAGCTAAGAATCTTCATAAGAAACTTCTGTAAGCAAAATTAGGCAATTCCTAAGAAACTTTTGGAACTAGGTCCGGTGCTTGGCTTCTTATGAAAAAAAAGCCTGTAAATGGCTTGGGGTGGCATAGCAATAACATAATATAATAGTACTGTAAATGAATACGGATTTTAAAAAATCACCAAAACGAGTCTCAATTAAAATAGCAAAATTTGTGAACTGCATTGTTGACCCACACGTGGAAACTCTTCGAAGACATCCTATATTCCTGGTCGAATATTACACTGCCTTTACTTTAACAAGAATACCCTTGGATACACTTGAATACACTTTTTATGTGGAAGGTCCAACATCAACAACTAACTTTTTTTTCTTCTGTCTGAAACTTTGGAAAAAATATTGTTCTTTATAGTTTGCGATTATTGGGAATATTTCATTGACCTTTTAAAAAAATTTAAGAAGGAAAAAATCTTAATTGGGAGGAAGCTATCTTCATATTTACTTTGTTTTCCCGAACAACCCCGTCTGTGAAATTCCGTGTATTCCGTGCGACACTTTATACAATTATACAATCTTTCCTTGCGCTCACTTGTCCGGTCCTCAGACGTCAAAACAGCAAGAATCGAATGTCGTTACATTGAAGATACCATAGGTTCGAAATAAAAACAATTCTATTCAATATTAATTTAATTCCATTTAAATCTTTGTAATATATTGTACAGCAAATTGTCACGAAAATAGGCTGCATATTCAAAACTTCATATTCTAAACTATAAGAATATTAAAAATTTAATCTACTTATGCTACGTTTTTGAAAAGTTACACTCGCTTCGCTTTTTCCGGCTCCCGTATATTCAGTTCACGCAAATCTTATCAACTTAAAAAAGGATCTCACTTGCATATATCAAACAAGGGAAAGTGAATAAATTTACGAAATCAAACCAACATATAAAAGTTCAGCAAACCTAACTAAAAACTTCTCAACGTCTTAAAAAAACCCTATGCCCCTTTAGTAATCAAAACTCTTTCGAAAGCATTTTCAAGAGAAATGCATTGGTTAATGTTGTCACTTTCCTACTTCGTTAAAAGTGAATTGAAATAAAGCATTAATTTGTCTCAAAAGTCATTGATTTCAAAATAAGCCTACTTTATTCACACGATTGACTACATTGACTAGTAGTGCTTGCTAGCAATGTAAGAACACAAAAAACCTCTTCAGCCGTAATTACATGTAAATAAATAATAAAATATTTAGCCGAAAAAATACAGTTACTATTGAAAATTAAATTACACTATCATATATGAAAAAGATTGGAGACAAAGAGTGAGAAATTGCAAGTGAGGAAATAAAGCACCAGAGACCCTATCAAAAAAGCAAGACACATATGGGAAAAAAATGAGTGAAGAGAAAAAAGCAAAAAGCTCATCAGAGAAATGAATAATAAAATTTTCTGACAATCACACCCGATGCTTTACCATATAATGAATGATATCCGAAAACATACACCAAAAATATGTCGGTAACGTTCAATATTCCAATGAATTTTTATTACTGCTGTCCGGTGAACGTGTGCGGCATTTGATGAGTGACCGGCATTCGTTAACCATATTTTCCCGTATAGCTACGCCCGAATAAAACCGGTGTAAATTGATCATTCAGCCGGATCCACTGTACCTACTCTGCAGTGACCCAATAACGCCAGACGCCATACTCGATAACTAGACAGAAAAGTAGCGGAGAATATGTAGAAGAGATATTATAAACAATAAAGACAACAATATGGTGGACTTATTCGGCCGGGGCGCTTTTTACTGAGGGGCAATTATTAAATTCTCCTTATTAATGTATGGACCAGTTTAAGGTCATTATTGAATATATTTGGTTTTCAATCGTCTAATGTGTTTATATAATAACATTATCCTGAAATGTTTACAATTTTTCGCTAGTCTGAAATAAGCTTGCCGTCCGATTATTGCGCAAATTAACCGCCCTTTTTTGTTTTGAGCGTGAGGGGCAGTTCTTGGGTGCAGAGACGTTTATCAGGGCGCTTATTCGACAGGGGGCATTAATTCCGTCAATTACGGCAGGTTCATGTTCTCTGGTGGGCGTTTACTAACTATATGTCGATGTCATGTTTTGAAAAAAATATTTCCTTCTCTTGAAAACGATCTTCATTTTTCTGAGATGATTGAACCGTTTGTTTACATGACACAACACTTCTGTAAAGAAACATAACTCCTATATTGACAGAGCTGTCACAAACTGTCATTCAATTATTTCGACAATTCATCGATAACAAATTAAGGAACCACAGAATATCATGGAAACGTTTTTAGAAAATGTAAAGTACACTTCCACTTGCTCTACTTTCACTTCAGAGTCACAAAAACACCTTGAAAAAACAAAAAAGAAGACCGGTCACGGGAAAATAAAATTAAAAAAATGAATTACAGAAAAAAGAAATCCAATGTGGCGTATGAAAATACGTCAGAATACGGCAGAACCTACAGTTAATTATTAAGTTAATTGAACAAAACCAAACGATACGTCAAATTTTTTGTAACCCACCACAAAACAACGAGGTTGTTATTGAAGTGACACCCTTGCCTACATAGCATGAAAAAATCTCTTTATTATCTTCCGCCATAATGACGTCATCCTCTGTACATGTCATAGAAACGGGAAAAATCATTAGAAATATTTGTGGTATTATTATACGTACGAAATGTAGTGGCTACTGAAAGCATAATTCAACTACTATTCGCTGACGCGAGCAAAAAAAAGTCTTATTCAACGATTACAAATGAAATCTGCAATAATTAGACGACCTAAGAGACTTTATATACGGGGTAACCGAAATGAAAACTAGCGAATGCCGATAATGGATTTTTATGGTAGCTATTGACTTTCCTAAACAGATGTAGAAGATTTTTACAAGGTTATCCTTGGTGGAATTTCCCTAAGAATTTTCCTTAAGTTTATCTTTACAGTAGAAGGCATTATAATGTTAGTTATCATTTACGACTTCCTAAATTCTTATGAATTAAACGGACGGGATGTCTTGCGAAAGTGTTGCGATAAGTTTTATTATGCAACGAAAACGAGATTAGATAAGTGACGTCATAATATGATTACGGCATAACAAGATTGTTGTTTGTCTGTCATCTCCCAGCGATGACAACTCATAATAAAATCTCACCTTGCCAGTGACTTGAGTCACGCTGTCTTTCAAGTTCTGATAATCCACGCTGCGCTCTGAGACAAAAACAACACTGTACAATGACCATTCAACAAAAATATCACAACGGTAAAGGAAATAGCAGACAAGGAAATAACGTAAACTGTAAAACTATCTGAAACTATCGCGACAGGAAAAGATGTAGATTAAAAAAGCATACAAGAATTGCTAAAATAAAATAAAATTGATGTCTACAGACGAATATTTCGGATATACGGAAACCTCGAGGAAAAAGGATCGACAAATTGATTCAGATTGTTGGAAAATCAAATTCATTGTGGGTTAACCAAACAAATTAATAGACCACATAAAAAGCTCACGACAAGCGAAATCAAATAAGAAATCTCAAAAGCTGGCAAAAAATCAACTGGCAAGCACTAAAAATAGACACTGGAATAATAATCATCGTTGTACATAGGAATAAAATATGATTAGATAAAAGTTAAATCTTTAATTGCATTATAATCCCATAGATCTAATCTTATTATTCAACTCAGAGATGAGCTTATAATTGAGACAGACGTTTTTGAATTCATTCCCACTCGAAACCAAATGATTTTCGTTGAAGATTGTATAGTACCCACGTCTGAAGTGTCTATATGCTAGTTTATTCGGAACCATACATTGCTTATGAAGTGTTAGTCGAATATGAATATGGTGAAAGACCTCTCATACAAATGCACCAGTTTATTCGCTGGAAAGAAATGTTCAATAGAGCTTAATAAAATTAATAAAAAACCGACTCAATCAATACCTAGGTAAATTCGGAAAATACCTTTTAGCCTTGTTTTTACGAGCAGAAAGAAAATTTGCAGAACAGAAACAAAAAAACAAACAAAAAAAAATCTGCGAGAGACATCCTTTCAAAAAGCTTTGACTTTCGTTTCGTAACTTTCGTTTCGTAACATTTAATGGATTTCCCTAAAATTTACCTACACACAATTTAGTAACACCATTACTATCATAGCGGATTTCTGGAGCACCCCCCTCGCCCCCCCGGAAGTGGGATGTAAAAAAAGCCCGTGAGAAATAGGGCAAACTCTTAATATGTTCTAGATGAACACCTGTCATTCCCATTGTCCACAGAAAAAACAAGGATTGAATTTCAATCTGACATCCTTTGGAAACTCGAAATGAAATGTTCCTCTTCAAGGCCATTTACCAATGGTATTAAAAAATTATTAATTGCCCTTAAAAAAGCCATTTGTTGGTCTCAAGAAAACAATTTACTGGTCTTGAGAACTACTACCCATATTGAATCGAAATAAAAAATATGAGTATGAAATAATGACATACTGAATTATGAATAAAGAGGTCACAAAATTTATAATGACGTCAATTACAGAGGTGTTTAGCTTTTTACATCGTAAAACTGTTTGGTTTTATATTATTATAACCTTTCGAGATGAAATATTATGAATGGTTATGCGATCCCCGTTGCATTTTTGTTTGCCAGTAAGTTCATTAACCTTCTTTCCAATTTGTTTTCCCAGAAAGATGAGTCACCAATTGTCTCAATAGCGACAAGTAAACATTGCCATTGAAAAATAAGCGTTGGGAAAACATTTTTCATGTCTACTTGAAAACATTCCAACAAAAAAATTGATTAAAGGCGTGATCTAAAATATATTCGTGAGTGAGCAACCCTCTTTTTACAGTTCACCACTTAATATTTAAAAACGGTGGGAAAATCAAGCTTGCAGCGCTTTTCGTGATGGGTCAATCTGAATTGTGTATGAGGACAAAATTCTTTCCTAATCTATTTCTGGTGACGTGTGAAAGATTCTTATCGAGAAGAAAATAGTTGCAAAAGGAGCGATAGAAAATGGGGGAAGTGCAGACCGATTGGAATTTAATGAAAATATGGCTGACTTACGATTGTCACGGCGACCATCGCCAAACAAATCGGCGCTAGATATTCCGCTGGACTGTTGAAACGAGTCTAATCTACGACTGCTCTCATCCTGATATGGAAACAAAAAATTATTTTAACCTTTACTATACTAGAAACACAAAAGCAGGTTCAGTTGGGAATCCAAGACATTAGCTACCTGACTGGTACCAAACATTTGATCTGATGATATACCTTTTGCATTACCAAATTTTTTCTGGACATCATCTAAAAGTTGAAAATAGCAAAATCAATAGCTATCATTACCACATTATTCACGCTAATTGTCTTATTTCGCATCGACGAAGTATAATAGCATGCAGATATATCCAAACTCTAATTAGGACGGTTCCAAACGCAAGGCAGTGGGATTTTATATAAACGTCCCTGGTAAATAGGATAACAAAATTGTGTCTTAAATTTACACCAATATGGCCACATAAAGGATACAGTTAAGCTTGGTGTCTGATGATTGTTAACCTCAAAAAATTCTACTGGACGAATAATTCCACGAATATTTTAGAGCTTATAGCTGGATTGCGGACAAAATATTTTTTCTGTGTTGAGGTGTCAAAGTGCCTTAAGTTCCTTATGATAAATGTACGCAACGAACAATTATGGAAACTGCAGACTAACTGCAGGATCTATAACCGTATTCAGGCTCGTCTTTTTTTAGTTATCTAAATTTATTTCTCCAGAACTACTTATGCTTAGTTAATGAAACTCTTTACAATTATGGTTCAACTTATGTCGAGGACTTTGGTAACAAATTGAACCTATGAAAATTTGGTGATATAAAGGTCCTACTAAATAAACTAAAAGTGAAAGAAAACGCCTTTTTCTGCGCTTTTCACCATGCTGCTACTAAAAGAAATTACTTTTGTTATTTTTCGTAACAAGGAAATTAATTTGCACAACACCTGTAAATTACTGATAATTTGTTATTCATTATACGATAGATACGTTCAGTTTTGTATCAAATGGCTGTAAACATCAAAATCATCAAATTCCATTGGTTCTATCAAAGTTTGAAAAGGGGTTCATATGGAACATTGTAGAAAGAAAATGGACGCCACCGCACAATAGTACGTTCTACTTAGAAGAACGACAAAATATGCTCTGCATTACCTGAAGATGATTCGGTGAAAGACGATGTTTTGTTTCTTGAACGACTGAATGAAAACATTAATCATCATAAGAATAAAAATAGCTTTTCAAAAAGGTCTAAACTACTCATTGCCACAACTTCACTCATATTAAATCAGGAAATTTACTTATGAACCAGCTAACCCTATCAACAAAAAAAAAAGGAAAAAGAAAAATGAATACCTTGTATAGCTTTCTTCTCTTTCTGATTTATAATTTTTACTGTAAACCAAACAGAGTATAAAATTAGTAAAAGTTCGATTGAGCAATTCACCAACTATGATCAACTAAAAACTTGCAAACTTATCCTTGAATAAATCTCTTTTAAATATTTTTTCCGCAGTCAAAAATGATTGGCCAAAGTAAAAATGGATATCCTTATTTCGAAACACAAGATATGTAATGTATAAACCTTAAATATGAAGGTGATTTGTAGTGGGCTGTAAAACATATGGAAAAATCTAGATGATTAGCAGTGAGTCAAGAAAACGCCCAAAAAAACTAGCTGCGTGGAAGTGGCCCGAAAAAATATCAAAAAGTATACGTGTCAATTGGTGGCCCGAAAAAATATCAAAATGTATACGTGTCAATTGGTGGTGACAAAACATAGTGGTGACAAAAATCCAAAATAAGAAAACGATCACTGAAATAAATATAATGAAATATAACTAGAATACCTTGACCCCCATGAATCTTTCCGTGAAAAATTTGTGTCATAACTACAATGATACAAGAATGGAGATATTAAATAAGTTATCGTTGTCGTAAGCTATCAATGCACTAGAAGTAACAAAATATCATAAATAATAAAGAAATCCACCTGGGTGGTTCTTCTGTCAGAGAATGTCCGAAATGTGATTGTGATGATGATGATATTCCATAGTTATTATCGTAACTGGAAATGAAGATAAACCAAATTTATCATGTGAAAGTTCATACATAGTTGAAAATCTGTGGGAGGCTGAGGAAAAGGCACTTACCAGTCGAAGAAGCCTTGGTTATCACTGTAAGGATCATAATGACTTTGGCTATGAAATGATGAATTTGTTGGTTTTACTTGCTCAACAGATTTCATACTGTCGGATACTGAGTGGCTCATGTTCCTATGGTAATGAAATGGATTTCAAGGCATAATTAACAATACATATATTGTAAGGTACAACATGACAAGTAGCGACCTTTTAAGATGCAAGTAGCAAATTTTGATATTTCAAAAACAGCATACTGCAGGTCTTTTTCTAATCACTTCTTCAAATAAATATCGCAATGCAAAGAGTTGCTTATAATAAATATCTTTTGAATATAGAAAACATCAATCAAGAAACCTCATTTTCTACAAATTTACCTTTATTTTGTATGAAAAACAACTCTCTACATCGTATTTATAATAAAAAAGTCTCTCAATTTGAGAGAACATGCATATAAGTCCAGGGCTGAAATAGCTAACTGTCATCTGTCAATGACAGACAGGATATAGAAAATGACAAGTCAAAATAATTTTCTATCTATCAAATTAACAGTGGTTTTGAATAGATTTTTTGGCCTTGTAATTTTGAGATTGACAGACAGAGTGAAAAAAATTATTTTCAGACCTGTAAGTAAGTATCAAAAACATTTGAATATCAAAAGAAGCGGTACATTTGAAGGGGTAAAGCAATCAAAGCAAAACATTTGAAGGGGTAAAGATCAAGTTTAAGAAAATCAATTGTTTCCCTGAATGTGGAAACATGGTACAGCCAACTAAGTTCATGTAACAACATGAGAAAAAGATTATGACATAAAATGTGTTCAATAAAATAAATGTTTGGAAAACTTACGCTCTGCCACCGAAACCCATGCCAAGACGTTCCATTTGTTGAGCTTTCTTTGGGTCCAGCTGTTTTAATTTTTCTTCTTCTTTTTTCATAGAAGCAGTTTTGTATATGAGTGCTGACGATAGTGGTAGGTCGTCAGGGCTTTTTTCTTTTTCTGTAGTGTCTGCAGAAAATTGCAATGCTGTTTGTTCACGTAATTTATCTTGTTGTTGAACTTCTGATTCAATGGCACTGAAATTGGCTTTCGTCTAAATCAAGAAATTCAATTTACTTATTGAACTTAAAGTACAGCAGGCATACAGGTATAAACAGATCGACCAGTGATACCGGAAAAAACATTAGGAAGAAGTAACTAATAAAGTCTTAAATACAATTCAAACTTATTCTAAACAACCAATATCAGTTTTCTCATTTCAAATCTTGCATAGAAAATATTGTCCTTAATTTCTATCAATATTTAGTTTTGATAACTACGAAGAAAATTCTTCTTCGCTGTTCATATACAAACTGAATAATGTAGAAGTTAAACTTTGGCATAAAAATTCCAAAAAATTCATATTTTTTATAATGATAACCTACTTTAGTTGCACCAAGACCACCTTTTCTTGCACCAAGCTGAAATAAATAAAAGTGACAAATTAAACCTTTTCTTTGGCAGAAACTTTGTTTAGATCAATTAAAGTATTGCCCAATCTTTGCAGGCAAATAAGAAAAATAGCACACAATAGATTATCAATTACTTTTTTTAGAAGTATGTAGAAAAATCTTGCAGAAATATTTCAACACTCCACAAGGAAAAATAGAGTGAATTTTACACACACAACACATCCAGACACTAAAAACCTTCTAAAAGTTCAAGAATGTTTGGTAAGAAGTGGTAGCTGCATTTTGACATCCAATAATTAATGCGCACAGAATATATAAGTAACAAATATTTAAATGATGAGTTGCATTTCACATTACTAATTAGGGTAAAAACTTACCCCAGCTTTCTTCTTTGCTGCAGGTTTTCTTCCCCCTATAGTTGGCACCCGCACGTCTTTGAAAAAAGTAATAAACAAAATATAAATAACCAACTAAATAAAACTGTAGAAAACAATAGGAACACGTCTTCTATGGGGTTTCTTACTTTTTTTTCGATTACACATTGGCAAGAGAAGGGGGCTTTTGAATTTTCTAGCCAAAGATTACAATAAAGAAGGTGATTGTTTTCAATAGGACATTTTGAATAATTTGCTAAGACAATCCACAAGCTTTGCTGATAGATATGTGTTGTGTAATGCTGCAGAAACTGCTTACATTAAGCATGTTTTTTCTATCAAGTACAAAAGTATGAAAGAAAATGTTGATATCATTTTACTCAAAAAAAACTAAGCATATAGAAGGAATTAATCACAATAAGAAAATTGTTGGCAATTATCTTAGATCTGAATCACAACGAACACTATACAAAATGATCAAACAAACTTTCTATTTGACTGTTTTTAAATACCTTTTTTAGGGGGTGAAGTACTCAGGTGACCAACATCGACATCCTTGTGAACTGTTATTGAATAGAAAGTGAAAAAAAATACATTCAATACAGATGAACATTGATTAACTTGGACCATAGAAGGGGGTGAGGGTGTTGGACCATGGGAGGGGGTGAGGGTGATGGGAAAATGTAAAGCAAATATGATACTCAACAATTTAGGGAGATGTAACAGGTTATTAAAAACACATCTGGAAGAAATTCAAAATGTGGACAAACAATAGTAACTTAACTCTATTTTACGGAAAAAAAAATCATTACTCAAAAACTACAAAAGCAATCGACTTGAAATTTTCACCCAGCGCACATCTTTTAAAAACATTAGCTCCCAGCACTCTACTCCCTCTTTTTGGGCATGGGTGTAACATTACAGTATACTTATTCCCTGATGTCTACACTATTCACAAAACTTCTATCCTTCTATCGCCCATCAAAAAGCCTGCCCTGAAAAGGGTTAACGTACATAAAAAAGAAAATTTCATTAGAAAAGGAAAATGAAAACACATGCTCGAGTGCATTTTGAACAAATACACCATGTTTAAATTATAAGGTGCAATTTCCCAAAATTGTAAATGATTTTCATTTTCGGTAAATGGTTTTCCGAAAAACTACCAGCAGAAACTTTTTTGTACCAAAAAATCTTTTTTTACTGAAAAACCGCAATGGTCTTCAAAACATAATTCAAACCCTGTAATGAGCTTTATATACTTTACAACTAGATAGCTCTATATTCAATTTTTCTGAAGCAGTAGATACTGCACCAATAACCCAATGCACCAATCGTAAAAATAATATCAACCAGACTGTGGATGAACTATCAACAAATTAAGTACTTTCTGTGATATATGTTTTTTCCATATTTCACCTTACTTACACGCTTTCTGGAGCGCCAAAAAAACCAAAAAAATCGCTAAAATATCGCAAAGGCCATATCTCAGGACATCCTGCTTTTTTCTGAGTGAAGCTTACCAGGAAGGTAGTTATCATCAATACCTATCAATATATGGCCTTCATAGCTTGAACCCCCCCCCTTCTTAACGGGGGGGGGAG
>JANSTP010265049.1:0-10919 GCA_025330745.1 Cladonema radiatum | reverse complement strand
ATGATGTTATTTCAAAACAACAATAACATTTCCAGTTACCCTCTTTGCCAGTTTTTCCTGGTTTCTTCCCTGTCTATCCTGGAGAATGCCACTTTCAGTTATACGGTTCCTTTAATTTTGTTGCATTACATTAATTTCATGTTGATAATGGCTCTTATGTCTCAAGAGGCCATGGTAAATGCAGTTTGTGATCTTAATACTTGTAAGAAGCTTTAATGGAATCAATAAAGAAACCTTTGTCAATCACATCTTTCAACCTTTTTAATTTATGGTAGACTTTGCTTTTAATTTAAATTTTTAGATGAAAGTTATTGTACATATATCATATCTGATTCTGATAAACAAATAACCTGATTTTGCAGGGCTGTTGGATTAGTCTAAAGACGTGACATTCATATGTGCCTTAAATGCTTGACCGTAGTAAATCTCAAAACATGTTTTAATATTATTAACTTTATTGTAAACTTTCATCAGAGATGATATTTAATCACAGGAGGGAAAAATGCTCAAAATTTATTAACTTTTTTCAAACCACGTAGAAGTTTGCTTTCAGAACACTCTTAATACTTCAAATAGTTATCTTTTGAAGTGATTAGAAACTCAGAAGGGGAAAGTGTTTTATATGAGATTTTCCTTTTTTGTCAAATATGAAAGTGATGTGGTGGAGAAAATCTGCAGTTGAGGGAGCAAACATCTTTACCAACTCTTATTCTGAGGCAAAGCAAGTTTTTCACCTTGCTTCAATTGATAGAACTTTGTAGGTTTATTATTCGTATGTAACTCAATTTTTGACTGATAAGTACCCAGCTCTAGTTGTTTGATGCAAAAATAAAAAAAAATGGAAAAGATAATTTTTCCCTTTTCCTGGATGTTTTTCCTAGACTATAGCCAAAAAATTCTCGATTGCTTTTTTTGCTAACTTATATATAACAAATAAACTTCATGATTTGTGATCAAAAAATACAACATCAGTGGTGTTCATTGGCACTTACCCAACTGTCTGAAACAATTGAAAATTTTTCCGGGCAACTGGAATTTCGGAAATTGAAAGTTTCACTTGCCTGGCAAGTCAGGTAGGTTTTCTCCTCTTAGAATAATCTAAATCAATTAGGGAGTGCTAAAATCATTAATGAAATTAGTACTTTATCAGTTACCAGAAAAGAAGATAATGAGATCTAAACGGGTTTGTTGAAATCAAATATCCTAAATACTATTTAGTTGCAAAATATAGCATTTACTTCATGTTTTCGAACGGCCTTAATTTTTGTTGGACAGGCTTTATTTTGAGTAGCAGGGCTTAATAGGACGAGTGATGAAAAAGCTTAATGAACACAACTCAAGATGAAAAGTAGGATTTCTGACCATAACCAAAGTACTATTACAATAACCTTCCTTTCCTATAGCAGATTTCTTACACAATGTACAGATTTGCTGAGGTGGGAAAAATTAGTACCTCTTCTACTCGAACTACACATACAAACAAAAAACTTCACTGTCACAGTTGTTTAAGAAATTACTATAGGATACTGAAATTTTGCTCTTGTAGCACACTGTAGCCCACAACAGTCATGTTTTTGTATTTTTCCAATATTTTTTATCCAATGAATGTTAGAAAACTGAAATCCATTTCAAGGGCAATAAGATTGTCTTCTTATCTTAGAATGGATGTAGTTTCCAAACTATGCGCAGAAAACTGTTTGATTCAACATATTTGAAATCCTATTTCAGATGCAGATTTTATACTTCATGAAGCCCTGTGAGGATTTTTTCTCCTGTCAGACGACAACTGTACAGCATACACACTGGATAGGTAGGGAGTAAACTAATGTCACATTTGAATAGAAAATAACTTTAATAGTTCATAGCATGACAATAATTGGCCGAAAACACTAGTTGAACATAAAACAAGATTGAAAAATTGAAAATAGCAAAATAGGAAACAGAAAGTTGCATGTGACAGAATGATGACAGAATTTACAATTTACGGCATTGAAGTAAAGTAGTATACTAGCAGCCAGTAAAAACAGATTTGCTTTAATAATTTTTACAATTTGCTGTTTTAAATTGACTTGCAACATGAAGAGAAGCTGTCTCCATAATTTGTCAGTAAAAATTTTTAAATATCACTTCACTTTAATGAGTTATCATAATAATTCTATCACTAAAATTAATAAGCTAAAATTGCAGCAAAGAAAAATACCACATTCAAGTCTTTAAGTTATGTTTTTCACTTCTTATCTGAATATGTCCTCTAGAAACATTGCTTATATTCTTCTTAGCATCTCTAAAAGAAGAGAATCAGTGAAGATTTCCATTTTTGTAGATGACACAAAAATATTGAATTGATTCAATATTGGTGCAAAACTTCAAGAGGACACTTCTTATTTGAATTTGTCCCCTCCAAACCTTTCTTATATACTTCTAAGAACTCTTAAAAGAAAAGACCAAGAAAAAAATTTCAATTTTATGGATGGCAAAAAATATTGAATCAATTAAATAAAAATTTCTTTTCATGCTTCTTAAAGATATTTGTCCACTAACAAGTTCCTGCAATTATATTTCGAAATAAATTGAAATTGTCCATGGCAGAAAATATTGAATTGATTCAATATTTCTTAAAATTTTAAGACCAAATTTTACATTTGTAGCCCAAATGTCCCAATGCCACATTGCAAGATATGGGTTTTTACGATAACATTTTCGTTTAAAAAAAAGTTTGCTTTTGCGCAAAAATATTGAATCGAAGAGTCTCAGAGCTCTGACTAATAAGAATTTCAACCCAATCCTAGACAAGCATCAAATTTGACACAAATAAATTCGCATTACGAAATAGCTTGACCGACTAAAACCAGACCACAGCGTTAAAAATATTGTCTTCTTGAAAAGATAAAGTAAAAATCATTTTCATTCATTTATGACGTTCTCTGAAAGAATGATGAAGCTACGATTATTTTTTGAGCTAATTTTCATTTTTCTAAAAATTTAAAGTTAGATTGGTCGCAGTTGCACTGGCCTTGCAGTTAAAACTTAGTTGTCTGGTTTAAACAGCCGAACAACCTCTTATATGATTCTATATAATACCAGATTTTCTTACTTCTTGATGTTCCACATTGGCCGAACAGTTTTGGATGAGCTATTTCCATTTCTTCAATAACGAGTCTGCCATCTTCAAATTGAGTCAGGTATTCATACCAAAATGCCCATGTAGCTTCTCTCGCCAATGATTTTATTGCTTCATTCAATAATTCATGATTTCTCTCCTTGATTGTTGTGTAATCATTCTGTAAGTGATTTAGATATGATTCTTGAAAACCAATTATTCTTCCAAACCTTCTCCATTCTGATACTCTGCTTGCAATTTCTTCAAGCACTGAAACAACAACAATATGCATAAAGAACAGAATTTTTTTTAATTTTTTTTTCTAAAAAAAAAAAAAAAAAAAAAGAAAGAAAGAAAACAATTGGTTGTTATCTATTTTTTCATACTTCTTCCACAATCAAACCAAGGATCATACCAAATAATATTATTAAAAAAACAACTTCGGTCGTAGATGATCGCATTATTGTATATATAAGCAAACTCCAATGAGCTTAGTTCACACTGGCGCAATTATTATAATCGCAATATAATCGAATGTCTAAAACAATTATTTTAAGTCTGGCACTCACGTTCATTGGAAATGCAACGCGTTTATGATAATCGCGCCAGTGTGCTGCAGCCCCCCCAGTTTGATAAAAAATTTAAGCTTATTCCTTTTTTTGCTAAAAATTGGGTAAAAAACGAAACTTTGCTGTAAAATATGAGCAACTGGTCTATGATAAATTTTGATCACTTCTTTCACCACTATATGATGCTCTTTTATTTGCCTTAAGATATAAGTTACTCGGGCAAAAATCTCACCGCCCCCCCCTAAGTAAATATGCTCCCCTGCGCCTATGTGTCTCCCTCTTTGCTATTTCATTTGAAACTGCAGTGAAAGTTAATAACATTTTAAAAACCCAAGTAAAAATATTACTGAAAACACAAACACTTTGTTGTGAACCATGCATAAGAATCCCTTAATTTTCCTTTTTTTCATGAGCAAATGTTAACTAAAGAGAAGAGTTTGAACCCTTTTTCGGGTTTGGAGGAAATAAAATTCCTCTTCCTGTCAAACATTTTTTATAGGAAAAAATCACAGGGTCATAACCTTCAACTTTTTGACTTGCAATCGAATTTAGTTGGGAGCACTTTATACCCCATATACCTCCTAAAGATCCAAAGTTATGCACATATTTCTGAATCATGATTTAACCAACTTTTTCCATTTTTTGATCCAAAATATTGAAAAAACAACATTATTCAAAAAGTTACCTATCTGGAATAGATTTCTGCCTGACTATGCTCAAACAAACTAACACCAAAATAATGTTTTTTCAAAAGCAAGTTTTTTCACTTCATAAACCGAATGAAATTCTTTCTTATTAACTGCTAGTAGAAAAAATAATCCATTTCAAGATAAAACAAAGCTATTAACAAATAATTCTATGTTTCGTCCAAAAATTACGTCATCTTTAAAAAAGAAAATATAAAACTTACAATTGATGCCATCACCACTAACAGCTACTAAAAGAATTTCTAAATAAAATTACATAATATAGTATAAATAGTAAATATGATACATATGAAATGAAAAACTTTAACTGAAAATAATACGAACCATTTTTATTACAATCTTTACCATCATCTTCCAGGCTACAATTCATTTCTTGGACTGAACATTAGCTCCTTCAATAATTTTACATCCCTTAAATATATTGTTTTTTTTATATAAAAGATATTGATCAAATAACAGTGGCTACAAAGTATGATAAACCGTTTATACTAAATAACGTCAGGAGTAAGAGGGAAGAAAAGAGCAAAATTCTTAGAAATCCTCCAATGTGTCAGAGTGATAAAACACTTGAAAAAAAACTCGATTATTAATTTTTATATTTAAATGCATCCGTCTGCTCATATTTTAATTGGGATGAAAATCAATCGAAGCAATTTTTTATATTTTAAGTTCGTCAAGACCTCCCTGTAACGAGCGCTTTATTATGCTTCTGAATAACTTTGTATACTTTGTGTTTAAATAGAAATAGGTTAAGGTGTTTAGTGCAGTTGAAATAAACAAAAAGCAGAATAAAAAAGAATTGATTCATAGATATCAAAAACAATGTAACTGCAAAAATGATAGATGTTTGGTGCTGGTTTTAGTATGAAATTAAAAAGTATATATAGATCCAGAAACAATGAAAACGATAA
Source organism: Cladonema radiatum (assembly GCA_025330745.1). Taxonomy (NCBI): domain Eukaryota; kingdom Metazoa; phylum Cnidaria; class Hydrozoa; order Anthoathecata; family Cladonematidae; genus Cladonema; species Cladonema radiatum. Next base: position 5,632 of record JANSTP010265049.1, on the reverse strand, counting down.
AATTATTTGACAATCTTTTAAAATCACCAGTTGAAGTTTTCAATATTTTTTTATTCTTTCTGTTTCAATAAGTCTAAAAGTTTTTTATTAAATTTAGACAATTTTGATACATTTTTGGGCCTAAGTATACTACAATTTCGAGCAGAGTTTAGCTGAAAAATCAGTATAAAGGAAAACAATCGTTACTGATATACCTTCTTGGAAGATTATAAACTTATAAATCTGAAGATCGATTTCTTTTGAGGCTCGGAAATTCAAATTCACAAAACTGAGTTAAAAAACCGAATTCCATATCGTGACGTCACACTATGCACTAGGGCAAGGCATGGAACAAATGCAAGATTTTACCTACTTAGAATTACAAAAAATTGAGCTACCACAATCAAGAAAAAAATATTAGAACTAATTCGAGATTTGCAGTATAACTCTGCACCACAAGCGATAATTGGAATTTGATATTTTTAGTTCACGAGACAGTGATTTAGCGCGCGATTTATATACATGAGCTTTGAGCCTTGGGTGAATGGGTGAAAATCACCAAGATCCCTTCTTGACTGTTTCTGTAGGCCTTTAGGGTGGCTCCGAAGGAGAATCTCCAAAATTGCCCTCTCCCAACTTCTTTACTTAAAAATGGCATGCTGAGTGGAAAGGCAAAATCTGAAAACTTCGCAATTTTACCCCTAATTCCAATTATTTAAGTCCAAGATTGCAGTTTGCAGACATAATAATTCTTAAAAAATTTTACGAGACATATTGTCATTGTCACAAAGAAAACTCAATTTCGTATCAAAAGTAATTTTGTATCTGAGCCTTGATTTGTTATTAACACAGCTGACTCTCAGTAACTAGAACACTCGAAAACTCGAACATCTCAGAGGGTCAAACTTTTATCTAGGTCCGGTGAAGGTTCGAGTAATCGAGAGTCGACTGTAGGGTGAATTTATAATGATAAAACATAGTAATTTGTTTATGAATGGCACATTCATACCGACCTTTCCAAAGTCTTCAAAGATTCTGTGTGAGTTAATATAATAGATAAACTTAATCAAGAGGAATATTTCCACATGGAATTGTTTTTGATAGTAACTAAGAAAAATAACCCTATCAAAGACCTAAACTATGTGCTAGAGATACTTTGCTAATATACAAAAAAAAATCTAGAAATTCTGAAATAAGAAATTAACCATTACAGGGTGTCCCCGAAAAACGTTTATCCAGAGTTTCCAATTGTAATTTTCAAATAACTATCAATTTACATAGGAATGTTTTGCCTCTGAAAAGTCTTAGTAAAAGCGGTAAAAACAGTAGATTTAATTACTCATTATATAATTTGCCATTAGCATTTAAAGTTAGTCAATATCAAAATTAAGAAGTGCGAGATAACAGTAATTACAGGTCGGTGAAATAAGTAAAAACAAGGGTTGAATTGATTGTGTCAATTATTTGCTTCGAAATTTCCATCAGTTCCATTTCCATTTTCAAAGGGAAAATTGCTCGCCGAATTATTCTTGCTTTCTTCCCAGATTTTAACGACACGCTCTCTTAGCTCTTCTGTATCCACTTCTTGTAAATAAATTATATCTCACACTTTTTAAAAATCAAATTTAATTGCCTTAAATGCCAATTAGCAACTATCTAAGGACCACTTAAAAAGAATTTTTTCTTTAAAAGGAAAAAGGATCTTCAAAGTTTCTTGTGAAAGTAATGTCCATTGATGGTTTAACAGTTCTTAAAAACTGTATTATTAAAGTTCTCGGTTTAAAACATTTTTTGGGACACCTTGTATAACAACATAAATTTAACCCTATTTTTATCTTAGAGGAATGAACTCGAATACTCAACGAAACAAAATGAAACTTGGAATGAATATAAAGTATCAGTAGTAGTTTCCCAAAATATAAAATGTACCATCCTAAGTCACGTGATAACAACGTCATCAAAGTACTCGAAAATTGCCTTACTTTCTAATTTCTAAAGGTGAGAGACTTCTAGAACAATTCAAGTGATAATTTCTGGCACAAAACAGTAAAATTATATGAATTTTTCATAAAATTACTTTTGATCCAAAGTTTTTGGAAAATTGGGTCAAAACAGGGGATTTCCCAGGGGGCGATTTCGTTAGAAATTTTCAACTTCAAATATGTATGTAATTAAAATTATTCTTCACGATTCGCCATAAAAAATGTACACACTAGTGTATTTTGATGAATGAACCTTATCTTTTTTTATTTCCCAAGACCGGGGGGTGCGTAGTCTGAAACTCTGGTTCTAAAAGGCATTTTTCAAAAATCAGAAAAACCAACTTTTAAGGGACAAAATGAGCCCAAAATCCAAATGATTGTGTGCCGTAAAACTTTTTCACAAAAATATTTAACCTAAAAATTTAGAAAAAGTCACAAAAAATCATGGCTCTATCTATAACACCAGCGGAAATATTTTAGGAAAACCAGGAGGGAGTAGACTCCACCCCCTGCGGGGCCAGATAGGGTTAAAAAACTTTAAAAGTTATTTGTGGCTTACCCAACCCTATGAAGAAGTAATAATTAAAAACTTTTGTTATACTACTCTGTCGGCGTTTTGACGTTTATGACGTAACGATGACGTCAAAGTGACGTTTTATGTCGTCTTCTTCACGTTAGTGACTCAGGGCGGATTCCGCCCCCACCAGATGTCTCGCCAACTACCAATCGTAAGACGATAAAACTTGGCACATTATTAGACCAACTTATTCTGAATAAGTTGGTACCATTTTTATCCGATAACGTTATCAAAATTTGATGACGTCGTCAGTTTTTGCCGTCATATTGACGAATATCGGGAAACTTGATATCGAACTGAAAATAGCCATAAAAATCGAACCAAAAGAGCTATTTCAATGTGGTTTTCTTTATTTTTCAATAAAAGTAATGTACTTTCTTACCAAATGGAGTTACAAAAGATTTGGGTCCAAAATTGGAAATTTGACCAAAAATGACTCAAAAAAGTTGTCTACCCGGCCGTATAATGGGCGTTGCCATGACGTCATTGGGCGTGGTCACCAAAAAAATTTTTAAATTAAGATGTTCCCAAATAAACTTTGTTTACAGTCACAAAGTTTCATGGCAAAAACATTTTTCGTTTCTGAGTTATTGCAAAAAAACTGATGGTGGGGGCAGAATCCGCCCAACCCCCACCCCCCCAGTAGGAAAAGGGTTAAATTAAAAATAATTAGCAAAGATATAATTTATATTTGTTTGAACAAAAACCAATACTTCCCATGATTTCCAAAAAATACCATAGCAAGGTTCACTGATGACGTCGTTACAAGGGACCGGGGACAAGAATTTTTTTTGTTTTCATACTTTTTGCTATTAAATTTTGAGTCGAAATTTCAAAAAACAATATTAGCTAGAGCAGAACTTATTAAAAAAATCACTTTGCAGGGGGGGGGGGAGTACCCTCCCTCCATGGAAAATAGGTCAATGCCAATTTGTGTAAAAACAGTGGAATTAAATAAAAAAGAAAATAAGGAAATGTTTTTGTGGCAGTATATCTCATAATGATCTTATGGAGACGTCATAAGTTATGAAATACGTTCCCGATATCTGAAGAAAGCATACCTTGTTAGCTTTTCCTACTGAGAAGGCGTCAAATTATATGAAAAGGGCAATTATGTTAGTCCAGCGTTTTAAATTTTACAAAAATCGTGACATTTTGGAAAAAAGTTGGATTTATCAGTATATTATTTTCAGCTATTATGATACATAATCTATACATGGTTGGTTATTCAAATAACGAAGCAAAATAGTAACTTCGGTTTACAAATAAAAAAAACACCTGTAGTTGAGTGTTATGTATACATCTGCACAATGTGCATTCAGATGCATTCAATGCATCTCATTAATGCATTTCCCAAGACTTGTATGAACATCATATGAACCAAGTTGTTTAAAATCATAACAAAAGCCCTACATCTTGAGGTACAGTTGGAAATAAAAAAAAAAACTGCACTTTTGCTTTTTTGGCGCCCTTTAGAGAGAACTTAGGGGTCAAAATATCTAAAATTCCTGTGTGGAATAAAATCTAGTATACTGGTATATATTAAGATTGATTTCCACCATTAAGCCGCGGGGCCACGTGCAACATTTTTAGTTGTTTTCTAGAAAGCTTTGATGGGACAAAAGCAAAGAAAATAAAAAAATCTTAAAAATTTTTGGCGTTTTTGATGACGTCACCATCTGGTAAATTGTCAACTTTTTTGTTTTTGAAACTTCGCATAGCACATTATAAAGTATGGTAAAGTTTTCTGGCAAGCTTCATTAAATTTGGTTGAGAATTCGCGATATTAAGTATTGGCGATATTTTCATCCCCTCCCCCAAAATGCTTTTAGTGTGCATAAAAGGCCCGTTTTTAATAGGGTTTAAAAATATGTGAAGGCTGGGCTTTCCGATAAAAAAAATAAAAAACTATTTCGGAAAAATAGAAGTATCATATTGATCGAAACTAACTATACGTTATTTCTCCTCTATATAATACATTAATACAAACAATAAAACTATGAGAGACTCGAATCTGAAGTGAACAATTCAAAACACTAAAATAAACTAAATCTGAACTAAAAACTTTCCTTCTCTCTTGCCTACCTTCTTACACAAACCTCATAAATAATTTTTATATTCTTATTAACCACAATTCCCTTATAACAACAACGCAAAGAGAAGTTTTAGAGATGCTTTTATTCAAAGAAAACATATTGGCTCAAATTACATTGTTACGAAATGGAGTTGTTTACATATGAATTTTAGAATGTTCAACTGTGGAAGATCAAAGATGACATTAGACTTCACCAGTAAGCAATGGGCTTCACTTGTGAAGCTGCCCACATTCAGTGGCGGTTTTAGGGGGGGGGATAGGGGGGCTGCAGCCCCGGGCCCCGCAAAAACTGAAACACATTTTTTCTGATGGTTATGTATTGGACCAAGTTGCATAGTTTATAAAATAATACCTGTTAGCTTCACAGCTTCTGTATAGTTTACTTTTACTATTGTTAGACATTGCATGTGATGGACTAAAGATCGAGTTACAGAGGACAATATTCATGGCCGATATACAGAAGGATGATATCTTTTACGAATATTGTCTCGTGTAACAACTGGCCGATATTGCAAAAAAATATTCTTCGGCCTGTTTTAATATCGTGAACTATAATTTTTAAAATCAAACTGGTTTGATTTTATTCTAGCTTTTGGATGATAAGATCAAAGAAACCGACAAAAATTATGCTGACATTGAGGAACACATCGTAATTTTTTACGCGCTATGTCACGTTTTGAAGTCTTTTGGAACTTTTTTTATATTTTCCCCTACTAAATTTCAAGGAAAAATTAATTAGAATTAAAATGCTTTTATTTTTAATAATCCTTTTTTAATTTTTTTAGTTTTTAAGGCCTCGAAAGCCTTGATCATTACATAAAATGCATCAAAACTGTGTATTTAAGCGCACTCAATATTTGTTTAGCCCACACCCTGTTAACATGATGATTTTCAGGGGACTGGAAACGAAACAAAACTTTTCCCTTGCACATAACAAACTCCTTTTCAAAAAACACACTGCAAGTTGAGCTAATTTTTTTCTTCTCGATATTATTTGTC
>JANSTP010265037.1:0-17032 GCA_025330745.1 Cladonema radiatum | reverse complement strand
CCCCCCCCCCCCCCCGCTTATCCTAAGTTCAAAAAAGTCCGCCTTAGATACAATCATGGTCAAAATATTGTAGACTTTTTCAAGTCTTTCCTGTATAAATTGGCAGAACAAGCGATAAGATGTGTGAAATTTCGATATCCTGTTATACAGCGATGTAGCGTGCGATTTATCTATATGAGCCTTGACCCTTGGGTTCTTGGGTGAAAGGGTGAAAACCACCCAACGCCCTTTTTAGGTGGTTTTCCAGCTCATTAAGCCGGTTTGAATGCGGAATCGCCAAAATTCGAGTTTTCCAACTTTTGGTCTGAAAAAATCCATTTTGATGTAACATGAAAAATCCAAAAGCTGGCAGAATTTACTCATTGTCTACAGTATTTTTGTCCATGATTGTCTCTAAAATTTTTATTTGAAATTTTCAGCTTTGCTGTGGGTCGAATCCTAAAATTGGCCTTAGGATCTTTCTCAAAAGCCCCTCTTTCTGAGGAAAAAACCGTTCTCAAGCAAGCAAAATCAGTTTGGGCTTATGTTTGGAGCATTTTCAAATGGGCCATAATATGTACTTTCCTTTTTTGCCTTTTTGAATGAAGTTAAGAATTTCTTTTCATTCAGAATTGGCCTAAGGACAGGAATAGGTATTTTCAGAAATATTTTTGATAAAGAAAACCGTGGAAAAGGACTTCATTTTTCAAAAAATGCAAAAAACTGTTTCTTTGGACAATCAAGGTCAACATATTGTAGACTTTTTCAAGACTTTCCTGTATAAATTGGCAGCAAGATGTGTAAAATTTCGATACCCTTTTAGACAGCGATTTATCGTGCGATTCATCTATATGAGCCTTGACCCTTCGGTTCTTGGGTGAAAGGGTGAAAACCACCCAACGCTCTTTTTGGGTGGTTTTCCAGCTCATTAAGCCGGGTTGAATGCGGAATCGCTAAAATTCGACTTTTCCAACTTTTGGTCTGAAAAAATCCACTTTGATGTAACATGAAAAATCCAAAAGCTGGCAGAATTTACTCATTGTCTACGGTATTTTTGTCCATGATTGTAGGGTTAAAAGTTATAGGATGTCAGTATAGAAAAGAATGAAGTTTAAAAAGTAAATGAGAATACTATTGGGAACTTAATAACTTCTGAAGAAAGTAGTAGTACTTTCTAGCAGAAATCTTCGGGCAAACCGAGAACGGCGAAGTTAAAATGACTTGAATAATGCTTTTTCTTGTTGTTAAGTTATTTTTGCTTGTGAAAACTGAGACACTAAGAAGGTACGATGTTTGGTCTTGATTATTAATTAAGACCATTTAATGATATATAGCAAAAGTTAACAGCTACATAACCGCTAATAATAATTATTAAAATATGTTATTACTTTCTCTATCTATAGCAACAAACTTTTATCTTTTAGCTTGATTATTAAAGCTCACTGCCTCGGCAATTTTCGATTAAAGTTTTTTTGATTATTACCATATATGGAAAGAGCAAGATCACGTGAACCAAAGAGGTTTAAATAAAAGGAGTAACAACTCGCAGGTTTCCTTTTAATATTGTTAATTGCTTCTTTTGTTTTATAAAAAGTTATTAAAACGATGCGTGTTAACAAATATTACTAAGAATTCTATCAACGACAATTTTTGTAGAAATACCGACAACTTTAACTTTGAAATTAACCTTAACCAACAACGCTACTGCCACAAAGAGTTTTTCGTTGTCATTTTTAGGAAAGAAAGGATCGGTCATTTTTGTTTTTGTAATATAAATCGCTTTAGATCTCTTAAAAATGGCACAAACTCTCTGATAAACGAATTCAAGAAACGTCTCTCAGACAAGCGCATAGCAATTCCCTAAAAGATATAGTGTGCGGTTAGTTATGTTCTATTAAAGGAAAATCTCTAAATTCACAGGGACAAGGGATTTCCTAAAATAAAGGAAAAATCATTTTGTACAATTGTCGCTATTTTTTTACCAAATACGGAATTCGTCGTAGGATGGTTTTGTTGATGTGAAACAATTAAACTTTTTGGCAGTTAAAAAATTATTTATATGGAACAATTCGCTAAAAAGATAGCGTATTTATTACAAAGATGATTTTAATGAGTAGTTACTCCTCTTATTTAAGCCTCCTTGCGTGAACACGTTTGCAGAAACGAAAAAATAAAAGTCGAAAGAAAGAACTCCTTCGCATGAGTTAATGAAAAATGAATGCTTGAATTGATTTTTCTCGACATTTTACTCTGCACTCATCATTCACACTTCAGAAAAAATTGACAGTCTTATATGGAATTTTTAAATGCGTATATCTATTTTGCATAATACTTCGAAAAAAAATTTTCAGCTTATGAAACATCAAATTGAAATAAATACATTATTTATATCTTTTCTATTTAAAACCCTACCTCATCCTTATGCAGTTTCGTCACAAGTGCAAGCAGCTAGATATGAGGCTAGCAAATCTATTATCAGTTTTTGTCGTCTTTTTCGCAAAAATAATTCTTGGTAAAGGTTTGTTCCTTCGAACACAACCAGACACTTTTATTACTAACAAACCCAAACAGGAATTTCCTTCTGCATCGTTGACAGAGTGTATAAACAGATGTTCAAAAAGGAAATATAACCTTGTAAATCAAAGAAGATATTACCTTGAAAGGAAATTGCAGATGTTTTGACGGGACTGGTGACACTGAGATTTTGCAGATTGATGCAAAGCAATGGCAATTAATCATTCGGAAGAAGGTGATATTGTTATAAAACTGTACTTTTAGCTATCCCTGAAAATACTGCAGATCAATTTAGTTAGGACATAAGGTTGCCTAAAAATAACCTATTCTTTTTGTTTATAGTGACTAAAAACTGCCTGCGTTTTTTCTTCGGCTCTGTAAATATTGAACAGTTCATTTTCAAAATAATTATAAATTATCAAAATAAAACTCTTGATGAAAACGTTAGATAATTTTCAGTTGCAAAGTGTTTCCCGAATCCCACTATCTACCTAGTTTTATTATATATATATTTCGTAAAATATTTTATATTCCTTCTTCCGTTTAATTATTAGTTGCCGGTTGAAGATTTACCGGAGAAATGCCAGCGCTCTTTTAGATGTTGGCAAAACACAAAATGTTCTGAATCGTCAGAAAATATAGAATTGAAAGATCTTCCTTGTGAATGCTACGATGGAAATCTTTGTTTGGTACGTGATGGCGAGAGTAAGTAAAAAAATTATATTTATACCTTTGAATGAAAAGTATCATTTTGAACTGGTTCTTAAATTGTTCTTGAGAAAGTGTTTTTGATTTGAAATACTTGCAGCCGTTCTGGTAGACGGGTATCAGTCAAAATTATTGCCACTTGATGGAAAAAAAAATTATTTTAATTTTTAAATGATATTTATCTGAAAAGTTATCTTAGACATCAAGATTCAAGAATCTGAAGTTGCCGGGAAAAACCATACACAGAAAACTAGTACTATGAACAACCGTATTAAATCCTTTCGATCCTTTTCTGAAAAATAAAATAGCAAAATTATTTCATAAATACAAAGTATTACATGATAGAAACTAAATTAAAAATAACAATATCTTGTCATCAAGACAATGGTGATTTAAGTGGAAGTATATGCATAGGGTAAATAAGGTATCTTTTGGAATTTTGTGAAAATAGAGATGAATATGACGAAACAAGTAACGTGCCAGTAATACAGAGTGTATATTGACTGAAATATAAGCAGAATCCAAGCTTTCATGAACTTTAAAGTGCAGAATTTGCATTGACCATCGTCTACAAATATTTAATCATGACCGTACGAAACATGGTTTGAAGAATAATAGTTGTAAAATGTAAAATCAATGTCATTATGCAATTTTTTAAGTTTTTAAAAGAGTAATGACAATTTTTTTCCAGAAAAAGTGTTTCGCACGGTTGAGCTAGAATAGAAGTGCAAAGAAACTCTTAAAATAAAGGATAAAGCAGGATAAAACAAACTTCCCTAGGATGATTGTGCAGGAGAATGGGGCTAAGTTATACAGAATGTTAAATTTCACAAAAATGTAGGTGTTTCGTACAAGTCGCGATAACCGTACGAAACACCAAATCTTTTTAATTTCTTATACAGAAGCTTTACAAAAAGTATGTGTTTAGTAGTAATAAAATAGCTACGATAAAGTTGTGAATTTAATTCAGAGTAATGAAAATTAAGAATGACTGTTTGTACAGCAAATGTAGCCAATGTTTCTAGGGTCTTTCGTCGTCAATTTCTGATTAGAAAGACAAGCATCTGTGAAAAAGGGGTAAATATTGTAAAGTAATATCAAAAAGAAATTCAAATCCAAAGCTCAATTGTAGGAGGTATAAAAAAAACAAAGAACACGTTTTACTATGCTAAGCGAAGCTAGAAAATAAACTATAAATAAAGCCTGTTTTTTCGACCAAACGCATTTTGGCTAACAAAATATAAATACTTTGTAGCTACTATCAACCCTATCTCAGGCAGGCTTTTTTGGACTTAGGATAAGCGGGGGGAGGGTGCTTTTTTGCCCGCTTTTCACTTGACCGCTTGTAAATCCGTTCATACTGAACCAATTGCAACCATACATGGACCAATAAAACTTGAATTTTATTGGTAATTTAAAATTATCAAAATTGGGTAATTTTTAAGACTTTTTCGGTTTCTTTCCTATGTTCCATCCAAAGATTTTGACAAAACAAATTATAATAGGAATTAATTAAATTACTGATTAGATTTTATGATATAACAGAAGTTTCAGTATTCCTGAATTCTACAGGCAAAATTTACCAAGGCAAGACTCCTTGAATCAGTAGAATTTTACTTCTTTTGTGCTTTGTTGCATTTGTAACTACTGTAAGTTGCCCTTAGGAATCTCACTCGTCTTTGTATCAGGTTTTATTTTAGCCACGGGTTTTCGATAATGTATTTGCCTGTTCTTATTCATCACACACTGCTTTTTCCATTTGCAGTGAAGGTTTCAACGGAGCAGGAGTGCTCAAAAGCCATCCCTGCCCTGTGATGAACCTAAGTTTACATTTTCAAATTACACTATATATTTCTTATCTTGCCTATACAGTTCTACATGATAAAATGGCTATAGGCTCAACCATTTGGTAACAGTAATCATATTTAAACACATTGCGAGGGGACCACTGTCTTCTAAGTGCTACCAAAATAATATCGTTATGACACCACCACAACGTTGACGTGTCGCAACTGTAAAATCTTTATTTTGGGGCTTCTGATGCCGTCGTTACTTTTCAAGGGAGAGGAAAAAATTGTTTATAAGTCTTTTTGATTCATAATTCACATGTGTGAGTATTTTGATGAAGATTCTAAAAGTCAGGTCAAATTTTGTATTTATATTTGAATTTCAAAATAATTTTGCAAAACCTTGCGAAATCCCTTTGCCAAATTGGATATTTATTGACATATTGTATCTTTTTACCTAACATCATCGAAAATCATCACCTAAATCGTTATCATTGAACTATTAAGGATTATTTAAAAGTTCAAAGATCGTTACAAAGTCTCTTTTCAAAAAACTGGAAAATGAGGGCTTTTCTCCGCATTTTGATGAAGTCATGACATGAGCACGTGACTTAGGGGTTAAAAAATCGCACTTTTAGAAACTAAGAATGGTAATATATATTCGTATTGACTTTCATTACAATTAGATGAGTATTAAAGATTGTAATTGAGGGAGTAGTTTGCCCCCTCTCCAATGACATTAACATGCATCAGAGAGCCAATGGAAAGAAGATATATATTCTTTATAGATTATTTATTTATTCTTCACTCTTAGACAAAATTCTATTACCAGTTTCATGTTTTCGTCAAGTTTCAGATTGAAGTAAAAAAATTGTTGTGTTAGCAAATCATTTTCACCGAATTTTCAAGCTTACTTCGTTCAATAATACTTCATACATCACTTGATGACGTTAACATTTTTAAGGCGTGTTGCCAAGTAAGCTTCTTGCAATAACTTCAAGTTTCATTAGAAGTTTGATCTTGGTCTTGCTGATGTCTGCAATGTTTCGCCCTGGATATTCGTTGTTAAAATTAGGAGATTGAAAAGACTGAAAGTGTGTTTCCCGGAAGTTTCTGAATGGGGATTTTTTTTTCGTGTATCTACAAGGTCTAATGAAGGTTTTTGGAGATTTTCATCTTGATATAAATTTTTTTGAGGTTTTGACCTATTTTCAAGTTAAACGACTGGACTATTAGAAATGATGTAGAACTTCATAATTCAAAGTAAAATAACAATTTTAATCGATATTTTTTTAGCAATCTCTTTTTAAGTCGCAATTTTTGCCAAAAGATCAATACCATGATGAAATGATGACGTCATCACGAGATCTTGAGGTCAGGATGGTATAAAAAATTTTCACCACCGTGTTCCCAATAAAACGTTAGGAAGGTACTGAAAATTTCAGCTTGGTACGTCTTACCGTTCTTGGGAAACTACGAAAAGTTTGAGCCCGAGCGTAAAAAGAGCCCCCCCAACGCCTGGGATAGGGCTAAAAAGAACCTAGGGTTAAAAAGAACCTTGTTGAGCATTTAATTTAAAGTCTTTATTATTAAGGTAAAAAAATAAATAAATAAATAAATAAATAGAAAGCTTTTTCAATTTTTTACCTAAAACAAGGTTTCCTAAATTCAAAGCCTCTGAAACCGGTCAAGATTCTGCCGTAGGAAAAACCTAAAGTTTCCTATGGATGAAATGGTAGAGGGGGAAAATTCAAATAAACCATTTGCACAGTAGTACTTATTACCTTCTAAATATTGGTATACATTATTTAATTTCCTTTTGAACTATGACTGAATAAATTCGAAAACCATATTTCGTACGGTTTGTGCCCAAAATTTTGACTGAAGCCCAGATGATTATTTAAAAACATTACGTCTTCATACTGTCAAAGTGGTGATGTCTAAAAATCGGGAAATTTGACCAAAAGCTGCTAGGGGATTACGGTGGGGCGCTGTGAGAGGTGGAAAAGCGGTAAAGTTTCCTGATGCTCCGAAATTTTACTCTCAAACTAGACTTTTTTGCCTTAAAGTTGACTTTTACAGGGAATGATAGTGAAGTTCCGTTTAGCCCTAAGTTAAATTTTGTTCCCCCTCGCGCCATTATTCTTTGTACGACTTGTAGTTTTGTAGCTACGAGGTCCAGGCACAGTACAGCAGGGAAAAGAGAAACATACGATATGATGACACCCGTTTTTGAATCTAGATAACATAAGAAGTAAGAATGTTGCTTGTGAATGTGAATGGATCAAAATCAAGATGTAACGAAGACATTGTGAAAAGCAGTAAAAAAAAAAACAAGTTGAGCAACCTTTTTAGATTCGGGAAATTTCTTTGAGAATAGGGAGTTTGAGATGTGAATACTAAAACTGAGTTACTTCCGAAAGAATCGGAGACTTAAATTTTTTTGTTGTGTGGCTACATTCAAACTCATTGGCATGTTGGTAAGCTAAAACTTGCTGTTATAGTTCATCTGGCTCCAACATGATCTCATATTTAAAAATTGCGTAAATATTTGAATAGATGGATCAATCCTGGACAGTTTGCAATACTTTTGGACACTTTTTGATAGTTTTTGGGTGCATTTTACTGTTTCCTTATTTTAAGGTCTCTTAAGGTCACTTTACTACTTTTAGTGAAAAATGGGTCTGGCTACAATAAATCAGCTTTTTATCTAACCTTTTAGATCTCGCTTGATTATTTGATTTTTGCCTTATAGTACGGAATATCGCTCTTGAAGGTGAACCTTCACAAATATCAGATTTTCAATCATTGTATGCCTCCTACGCTATCGACGGTATCTATACCTTCGCTAGTCAAGGTGTCACAACGCATACAGAATATGCTGCTAACCCATGGCTTCAAATCAAACTGAAACATCGAGCGAAAATTTTCAAAGTGAGAGTCATAAATAAAAATAATTCCTTTAAGAGTCGACTGGATCCGGTCACAATATTCATTGGTGATTCTGAACAAACGTACAAGACATGCAAAGAAAACATTTATGGGAATAGAGTAGATATACCGGTCTTTTGCTCAAATGGGCCAGTAATTGGACAGTATGTTAAAATTCAAGTGTTCAAAAGTGACGTTATGCATGTTCAAGAAATTCAGATTTTCGGTTTCTATTTGTAAGAACTTAATGAAAGAGACAAATATCATTAAGAAGAATTAATACAACTACAACGGCAAAATGAACACTGTTTTTCAATTCATAAGCTATTATTAGTGGTATTTTCACTTGCATCTTCAAGAAATACACAGAAACGAATATGATTGCGAATATCAAATCCATGATTTTCTAGTCATGGTATCAACTGGAATAAAAATCTTGCCATAAAACTTGCCGTCTTTTTAAGCCTTTTAAGGCAACTGGTTTTCTTTTGGCATTGTATTGTCCAGCAGTTGACCAAGTCTCTCCTAAACAAAGCAGTTAACGGTAGTTAATGGGTCATGTAGAGAGTGGAAGGTGTGCTTATGAGAAACTAGTAAGAAATAGTGAACATGTTAAACAGTTATGTTTATGATAAAAAAAAGTTTGGTTTTTACTGATTCTTATCTCTTCAAGTATAGAAATATTCATTCTAAATGCACGTGATACGAACAGTATTAAAGTTAATAATGAAAATTTAGGGATTGGTGCTATTAATTGCTTCTAGGCAGTGGTGTTTGAAAAATTTTTCCGATATTTGTGGTGTGTAGAGATTAATTGTGTAACAGACCAAACAGACCTCCGGTAGAGTAGAGGGTTACACACACTTGAGGGAACGAAAAACAATGTAATTCGACTTAAATCATGTTTTATTTTGCCTAGTGAGAGGCAATAGCCTCTCACCAGGTATTCTCTCAGAGCTCTCTCTCTTTCTAGAAGCGTTCATTCAAACCTATTGAAGCGTAATTCAAACTTTTCAATAACTGCAAATGTCGTTTATACTTATCGCTGACAATTTCGTTACCATTCTACTTGACTGTTATTCCAGACTCTCTTGACAATTGTACCCAAGCACCACTCCAATGGTCTATATTGGGTAAATGCAGTCTACTTATTGCGTTTTACAAAAACAATGTATTATAATAATCTACGTATATGTGTAAGAAACTTAAGAATCTACGTAAGAATTTAGCCTTATTTAAATTTTGTAAACGTTTATATTAAAGAAACATAAATTTTGAGGAATTTCAAACATCTCATACAACTTGTCCACTCTGTTTGTCTTATAACCTTCTAAATGGACATTTTTAGTCCCGAGCAAGTACCACTGTTCATATAGTTGCACTTTCTCAAAAGCGCATATAATTGTATTTTCTCTCATATATGGATATAGTGAAGCCAGGAATAGTTATATGGATACTGATTGACTTCCAAAGATTTAGAATATGTTGATAAAGAAAGACTCCCAATAGGTTACTATCAAATTATACCAAAAACCGATAACAATTCACCACCACACAAAGGACAATAATGCTGAAACAAGATGATGCTTATATACCAGTGCGAACTGTTGCTTGGGCGTAATAAGTGCTTAATACTAAGCTTCAACAATAATTATTTATTGACCAGTTTTATTGTATAAAAAACTGAATATAAAGAAAAAATTTTGCCACTGATTTTTTTTCATGTCTGTAGTGATGATAATACTCCACACCACAAGAGCTTTTTTTCGCCACCATTATTTACTAGCTAATAATTAGTACCTACAAATTTTCTTTTTACCAGTAATTAGATTGTTAACTACCATGATAAAAAATGCGTTGCTAAATGTGGCTACTATTTTAAGATAACCAAATTGGCCAAGTTAATTTAACTAGATACGCTGATTATCTTTCCATTTTCATTTAAATGAGAATAATTTTGATAATAGACATTTCCCTTTACATTTTCTAATTCTATTCTCCGCCTTGCTCTGATGTGAAAAAATTGCATTTTATTGGCTAGAAAAGCGAACACATAACAAGAAAACAAAGTGGAGAATAAAAATCATTCGAAAATATCAAAGTTACGTCATTGCGGGAAAGGTGTTAATCGAGGTGTTAATTTTTAAGTTTAGCTTTTCCAGGCTTCAGTTAATATAGTTTTTTTCTCCAAAATGGTACCTTAGGATCCATAGCTACCTTGTAGCTTCAATATATATGAGTTGGTGCATATGCTTTAACCCTTATCCGACCCGTGGGTGGTGGCTTAGATTACTAGTTTCTTTAGTACAGCTATCTTTATCACTGTACGAGAAATTAGATGTAGAAAGTCTTAAGGATCGTTGATGGGTTAGGAGAATTTGCTTGTTATATAAAGCGTTTTAAATTCGAAATTTCCTCTTTCCCCTTCTCTACCCAAAACGACTTCATTTACAATATTAATCGACCTATGGAGTCACTAAACCGCAGAATAAGGTGCGAAACCTTATAAGAAATATTTCAACCCTTAGAGAACAAACGAATTTCCACGTTACCTAGGACGCCATCGGCATTCAAGATACTACCAGCGGTGATTATAAGACTAATTATATCAAGGATACAATAGGGATGCATCATAAATATAGAGCTTGATGCAAACATGCAAATTGCCTAAGTTAATATGATAGAAAAATGAGGAGAATTGATATATATAACATGCAACATAGAATCACTTGATTTTAATTGCGCCTAAGAACTTAGCATCACGTTTGCTTCTTGATTTAAGCCATAGCAGCCCCCGATCGTGATAGCAAAAAATGGTGTTTGTATGTTTGTTGAAATAAAGAAAGCTATTATTATGTAGATATTGACATGATAGGTACTAGTTGAGGGGGAACAAAACGTAATGACGAAATTATAAACGTGAAATTAAATCATTTATTTTGTCACTGGTATTATCAAAACTGCGAGCTTTTATAATTAACCCAATAAGTTCAGACAAGCAATAATATCTCACCCACGAATAAAATTAGAGAAGTCAAATCACATGATTTATGATGTTACAGGTTTTTGGCATGAGCGGTTTGGCATTTGCAAATTTG
This sequence comes from Cladonema radiatum, assembly GCA_025330745.1. NCBI lineage: Eukaryota > Metazoa > Cnidaria > Hydrozoa > Anthoathecata > Cladonematidae > Cladonema > Cladonema radiatum. The sequence goes on along the minus strand of JANSTP010265037.1, from coordinate 6,015 downwards.
ATCCACTTTGGTTCAGTTGCTGGGATTTTAGACTGAATAAAATCTCCGTGATTTTTTTTCTTTTATCCAAAGATCGAATGATCATATCTTAAGAAATAAAAGGAAGGATTTAATGGAATTTTCAGAGCAGACTTAAAAACTCAAGTTTCTATCGAATCAGCAAATAAAATCTTAACGAAAAAAGGTAAAGTCATCTGACGTATAACGATCTGTCAAATGACGTCCTACGTCGTTCTTCTATTTCTAGCACTTTAAGAACTAATGAAATGTACGCTCTCTTTTCTATTTTCCATTTAGTTCATAAAGTATTTCAAATTTCTCATTTAGTGACATGTCACTTTAAACTGACCGCCTCTATTTTGCTACGTGTTATCCTTTAAGTGACATTGTAATCCTATTTAGAAACAGCGAATCCTAAATACATCAAGAAAAACCATAATAACAATAAATCTCTGGACACCAAACCTTCAATACTTCCTGAATATTGAGTTCTCACACTGATGATGTAATCAATAACAATGTTTTGAGAATTACTCTTCTCTGAATTTTCTGGTTGCTTGATAGGAAATCACAAAAAAACAATGAAAATACCACCATATATCTCTAAAAGGTTCCCAACATAGCTAATAAATAAGGGAGCTATGTTTTTTAGTAAAGAATAATCAGCGGACAAATAATCTAATAAAAATCTAAGAAAAATCTAAGAAAAAATTACCTCCGAATATTGATCATAATGGGTTATTCTTTCCTACTATATTTAAGACTCGTAACTCCTTGCTCCATGTGAAAGGCATTGAAAAGCAGGGTGTAATAGCAATATTGTGATGGATTACCGATGGTTCGAAAATTTGTTGCTATGGCAGTAGTGACCGGATATTGGGTATTATCATACATCTCCCATATAATTCTCTGCACTAATAATTTTAGATATCGCAGCTATTGAACATCTAAAATTATCCGATGGTTTTTTGTTTATTTGCATTTTGATTGGTTGAATATTTTCTTGCTCTTATATTACAATGCAATGTATTCGAATTTTCGAACGTCTTATCATGTAAACAAAAACTAACAAAGGATTGAAAATTTTTTAGCTTTCCAAGTTTAGATAAGGGTGAAATAAATACGAAATTCTTCGAAAATTAGTGTCTATACTGTAATGAAATGCATCATTGATGTATGATAAAACAGATATTCAACTCAGCAAAATGGGATATCCGAAATTATTCGGTCTCGCTTTGCTGATATTCAACTCCGCTTCGCGTCGTCGAATATCAAAAATCTCGACTGAATAATTTCGGATATTCCATTTTACCTCGTTGAATATCTGTTTATTATCATACATCTCCTATATAATTCTCTGCACTAATGTTCTACATTTTGGGAACAAAATCAAAGCATAAAATTTAACTTAAATTGAATGAGGTAAATTGAATTATTTTTGATTTTGATATTGAAACTATATTTGTGTTCACTTTACAAAAATTTAATTTTACATAAAAGATAAGCAGAAGAAGTTTTGATAAAAAAATTGAAGAAATGATAAAAAAAAATGACTTGAAAAATTGAAAATTATTTTTTGCATAAATAGAAACAATTTTCTGTAGACTTATGTAACGTAGTTTCGAAAACAAATGTGTGAAAACTTTTATTTATTCGTTACTTAAAGAAACGAAGATCTCTGAAATTTCTATTTGCATACTGAAAACAAATTTCATATAGTGTTTGAAATATATAAAAGATTACTTAGTAAATAATACATTAGATTTTGATGGTTAAATCATTGGTTAAATATTTTCAAATATTCATTAACTCTTCATTTTGTATTTTTAAGATAGAGAGCAAAGTTGTGAATCTGATATTTAAAAAAAATGTTAGAAATTACTTTAAAATGAAAAAGAATATTGAAAATATTTTAATTCTAGTACTTTTCCTTGTTATGATAAGTTGCTCATTCTCGCATTTCTTTAAAACGTTAGAAAACAAGTTTATTGCAGAGAAACCATCTAAAGAACTATCCAGTTCCTCACTGACATCCTGTATCAAGCAATGCATGAATGACGAGTTGAATGTAATGAATTTTAACAAAGATTCTTCAAACTGTCGCTGTTTTCCAGAAATCTCTACACATCAGTATACAGAATTACATTACTGGCAGTTATGTATTTTGAGCAATGTGAGTAACTGTTCTTATGTTCTTATGTCTTATGTTTTTAGGATTTTAAGAATGTTCCTCCTGCATTGTCCAGTCTTATTTTTTTTTCTTATTTTTTTCTTTTGTTTTTTCTTTTTTTTCTCATAATATTCTTTTTAACCTTTTGAGATATTTTAAAGCTTTGTAATTCTATGTTTTTACATTTTAAAATAGCCTATATTAGCTTTCAATTTCTAACTCTGTGGCATAATTGAAGTTCTTGATTGAAAGGTGATGTTCCAAAATCTCATGTTTTAATTGACCATAGTTGCAGATATTTCCAAATTCCAATCGCATATATGAGGCATTTGGGGTATTGATAATTATTAACACTTTTGATATTCAAACACGCAGATGTCACTGTCAGGTGGCATGAAACTAATTTTAAGGAGTGAACTTTCTTGGTACAACTTTTAATTATAAATAGACTCTTTCTATTTGATTTAACCTTATGGAAGTGTCTAAAGATTGTTTACCTATTCATATATTTAGACCAACATCTTTGACAGTCTATAATCAAGAACTGCGAATGAAAGTTTTTACCTTTCAGAAAATTTTAGTAATACAGTAATTATAAGTTGAGTTAAAAATTCAAAAGCCTAAAAATTATACTCCTGTCTCAGTGACCCGGTGAGGTGCCCAAACCTCCCCAAAATCTTTTTAAGAAAGTTGACCATGCTGTCGAAAACTGGGAAATTTTCTACCGGGTCCACACTTTGGGAGAGCCTGGCCGGGTAAAATTGGGAATATTTTTCGGTGGGCCTGAGTAGTTTTTAGGCTGGTTTTTGGCCGGGCTACCGTGAAATTTCCAATTTTTGACTGGGCAGGGCCGGGCAATTTTTCAAAAAAATTTCCGGGCTGCCCAAATTGGACCCAAATATACACTGGGTCCATCATCGTCCAGGGCCTCACCGGGCCACTGAATCAGGGGTGTAAAACTGTATTGAATATCAGCATTCAGGCGAGGGACGATCAAGACCGTGCAAGCAATTTGCCAGATGCTGGGGCGTGTCAAAGTGTTCAGCAATATCTGATGATATTGGAATGGAAGATCTTCCTTGTGAATGTTATGAGAAGAAATTGTGTTTGACAGCTGATGGCGAGAGTAAGTGCAGTTTCAAAACATTTCATAACTTTGAAGACTGTAATAATACAAAACATATGCATAAACAATCGCATATATGAAGAAGTGAGCTATATATATAGCTTACATATAGCTACCGAAAGCACCATGAATAACTAAGGAACTGCAAAAGTTACAATAAAAAAACTTTGTTCACTGTACAAAAAACTCATCATGGAAAATTGACTTGCCTAAAAGTTGACAAAAAATTTGCTAAAATTTTGAGATCTCGCTCTCCAAAACAGCAAAACGTTTTTTCATACAGTTTGCGCAAAATATTTTCAATTTAAGAGGCCTTACGTGAATGATCTGGGTTTCTGCAAATTTTCCACAAAAATTCTTTTTAGTTCAAATTTTTTTTCTCTTCAACAGTTTCAATAGTTTTTAAGATTTTTGACCTTGCTCTTATCCTCTCAAACATTTAGCAAAAACCTGGGAACAGGGTTGCTAAGAAACGTTCTTGAAAACATTTCGGTCAGAACAAATAGAATTTGTTGTATAGTAGATTTAGACTGACGTCAATAAGAATGATTACAAAGTTATGTATTTATTGAAAATATTATTTTCTCATATTTTCGTCGAGTGCTGTATTCGGTGTATAAAGTTATATGGGGCTTCCTTTTACATTATTTCAAATCAAGTTAAAAAAAAGCTATATTTTGCCTATGTGATGATTACAAGAAGTATAGAGCTATCACTTCACACTGTATAAATTTAATGAGTGACTAAAAAAAGAAAACGCAGTTCCCCCAGAACAAATTCAGTTCCCCCAGATTCTAAACTCGGATACTTTGAAAGTTACACATGCAATTTCTATAAAAATTTCACGTGTGGAATAAATCATGAATATCTAATGAATAAGCAATTATTGATTGTTTTCAAAATTTAACCAAACTATTTCTCTAAGGATGTTAATTTACCTTCAAATTCGAGAGCATTAGAAAGCTCATCATACTGTATAACCTAGATTTGAGGCGGAGGGTTTGAGATATCATAAGAAAAACTATTATCCTTATATTTCAGGTTGAAATGTCGATAATTTTATATTTTTATAATTAATCTCAAAAAATCAAATTTTCGGTTGAGAGGCGAAGCCTTTTGGAAATAGTAGCTATCAAAATCAAAATCACTTTAAGAAAAGGTGTCTCCAAGAGACATTTTATGTTTTTAATGACGTTGTCAAACACACAATGGCGGGACGAGCCTTCATTGGTGCGTCCGGGGGCGAAAACAAGATTTTGCGGCCCTTTCTGCGTTCGATATTGTATTTTTCTCATTTTCTAAGTTATCCAAGGCAAGAAGGCGCCCCATGAAGGTCCTGCACCCGGGGGCGCGGCCCCCTTCTCGCCCCCCCGGTTTTGCCGCCACTGCAAGGACATGGTGATTATGATCAAAAAAGAAAAGAAAAACAAAATCTTTATAAACTACACGTTTTTTCATTAGCAACCAAACCAGTAGGAAAATTAAAAATTAAACCTGCCAAAAACTGAGAAACGTTTGGAACAAGGAAGAAACTGCTAAGTACTAAAATTATTAAGTACTTGTCACAAATACATTTAATACTCGCCGATAGAGAACAAATATAGTAGATAATATTCCTGTGCCATTCAAGGTTTCTCAGTAGAAACAACTTAAACAAAGAACACAAATTGGCCATTTTATATCATTATTCTTTGTAAGCCGTTCAATTAGCTTTTAGACTTTTTTCTTTTTGACTTCTGTCATATATTAGAATTTATAAGCGTCTCGTTGTGGATTTCTAATTCACGAGTAGTTATGAGTCATTTATTGCGAGCTACGAGTTACAGTTTACTGGCAGCGGACCCGGGTAATTCTTAGAATAAGTTTGGCCGGGCTCCCTGAAATTTCCAATTTTTGACCGGGCCGACCATTTTTACAAAACAAATTACCAGACTACCAAAATTGGGCCCAAATATACACTGGACCAGACACCGCCCAGGGCCTCACCGGGCAACTGAGCCATGAATGTCACTAATGCCTGGATTAAGGATTTTCGAAGCTTTAGAATAGGTATTTATTCGAGGGGGGAAGGCACTCGATCGAGAATGATACCTATTCAAAAAGAGAAGTGTGGAATAGTTCAACTATATTTTTTGAAGGAATTTGATAAAGTAACGAAAACTGAAAGAAATATACTTTTTATTCAAATTTAATTGCTCAATTTTCTAGTCTTCCTTTACTTTTTTTTGTTAAAAATTCTAATAAGTGTCTATTTATGGAGCTTGAAGTGTTTGCGCTTATTAGATTGGGGTGCTTATTCAATTACACCAGGGTGGAAACTTATTCAAGCGGAAAGCTTTGCTGACTGCTATTGGATGACGTTCTTTTACAAAAGAAGCTATTGAGTAATTTTTTTCTTTGCAGTCAGCAATCTTGCATTGAAAGGAGAAGCTACACAATCGTCATTGTGGGGTGGTGGTATTCCATCTCGTGCTGTGGATGGGAGTTACTCTTTAACACCACAAAACAGTGGTGGTATTACAACGCACACAGGAAAAGAAATAAATCCATGGCTACGAATTAAACTAAAGAAGACAGCAAAAATATTCAAAATACGAGTAGTCAATAAAAATAATTACTACAAATATCGATTGAACCCATTCACTATATTTATTGGAAACTCCGATGAATTATACCGAAAGTGCCGTGAAAATATAAAAGGCAATATTATTGATATTTC
>JANSTP010265026.1:0-10923 GCA_025330745.1 Cladonema radiatum | reverse complement strand
GATGTGACAAAAAAGACTGAAACAACGCATTCAGTTGTGTATTATGTGGCAAACGAAAAAAATTATATTATTTGCTGCATGATGCACGACATTTTTGATAAAAATAATTATGCAGAGAACATGCCGAGAATAAGCGGTGCAAAATCAAAGTTCCTGGTTTTCTGTGTTATGCCACATTTATAAAATTATTTATACTTCGTTAGCCAAGATATAATATTGGTTTTATAAAGCATTTTCTAACACTTTTCACATTTATGATGCCATGCATTCTTCTTTAATATTCTTTAATATTCTTTTATTACTATTCTTTTTTTTGGGACATTTGTACAAAGTCTAGTGAGCTAGTAAATGAAGGCACAATTTTGTTGTTTAAACTAATATTTAATAGCTTTGGAATAACTTTGCTCACTCTCTGTTGATATATGCAGATAATCATAGCTGGTTTAGTTATATTTTACTTACATAGAATCATGGATTTGCCTCTTGACTAATTAACCCCCAGTAACATCCCCACACCCACCACCCTAAATAAAGTCTTAATAGAATAATCCTCCCTTTCCAAACATCTCTATAATTCCTAACTCTCCAAATCCTGTGAGCTGCACATTATGTCAGGGTTACCATAACAACAAGGTATGACAATTGTTTTCACAATATCATGTCAGAGTTACCATAAAAACAGGGTATGACAATTGTTTTTACAATATCTTGGGAAGCATTTCAGACAACTCTTTACCAAGTTTCATCAACTGAGAGTATGATGAGGATAATTTAAATTTAATTTAATTTTAATTTAATTTGATAATAACACAAATTATTATATTAAAAAGAAAAACACTAAGATCCTGTTTCAAACTTTCTTAGGGTATCAAATCATAATTTTAACAAAACATTCTTCATGTTTTCTTTTTATCTATCTCATTTTCCGTACCTGCTGACCCTAACTGGCCTTAACCCTTAAAGGACTAATCCAGGACAAGTCCGGGGACGAGGTTGGCAAGGGGCATAGCCCCTTGTCACTCATAGTAAACTGCTAAAGGTGGCTGTGGAGGACCTCACCTAAAGGAAATTGAATGCTCTTTCCAATTAGCCTAAAATCAACCTCTGGGAGGCTTTAGTTCATGAGATACAACAAGTATTATCTGTAAAGTTTTTCTTCTGACAAATCCATACCTTTGAAAGTTGCTGGCACTCCTAGCGTTAACTTGCCTCAATTGGCTTCCTTTCTCCACCAAAAAAAATAGCTTTTTTTATAATTGACCCATCATACTGTACAAAAAAGTATAAGCATTCTTTTCTAAAAGTTTAGGTAGCTGGATGGAAAAAAAAAAGATAGCCCTATAAAATTGTAGATTGTTCTATGTACTACAGTGGACTTTCTAAAACTCGAACCTCTATAACTGGAATCTCTCCTAAATTTTGCCAGTACGGTAGAGAGACCTTAGCATCATCTAACTCCCTACTACTCAAACTCTGACTCGAATGATTTCTGATTCCCTGGGGTGGTCAAGTTATACAGAGTCCACTACATATTTTCTTTCTAGAGTCACAAAAAAATAACCTGTGTAATGCCTCTTTGTGACAAAATATTTTGAGCACCTAGCCACACAAAAACTAGTGTTGTATTTTTCTTACAAAAAACTGATTTCAGAGTAGTTCCACAGATTTCTACAGGGTATAACAACTGATCTACATTGTCTTCTTTATCATACTAATCAACATCAAACTTTTATCACATTCATCAACATCACTTTTTACAGCATATATTTGTTTGCAAAAGCAAAATGGAAATAAACACGTTTGAAAATAATTTCGTTTTCTTTCGAGGCAAATCTGAGGGGTTAATTGGGAATGGTAAGTCCATCAAAATAATGAACAAAATTGCATTATAAACTAATGTATGAAGCCCTGAAAATTTGTCATTCATAATCCAATAGTTCGTTAGTTTGATATTAAAGTATTCTTTGCCAAAAACTTTATTTCTGAAATGAAACAACAAAACACCCCCAGAATTTCAAGGCACTTCAAAATTTTTTATTCGATCGGTTTGAAGTAAATGTGACCAGACTACTATTTTTTTATCAATCATTATCAAATATATGTGACTGAACGTGCAAAAACAAGAAAAATCATTAACACAGTGATATATCAATATGTTTTAAATTGCTACACAGTTTGCACACAGAGGGTATTTACACAGCATTTTACAATTGATAAAGGCGTGTTTTTGCTTCAAACATGGTTTGAAGAATACATAGTCATAAAAACACAGTGAAAAGCGCTTTTATCTTTAAAGACAATTCCAGAAAAACATGGTCATAAGATACATTTTCTTAAAATACGTTTTGCTATTTAGGGTTTATGAAAAGAATTAAAAACAGGACTTATAAAAACAAAGACTTATAAAAGCACTTATAAAAAAGACTTATAAAAAAAGAATTACAAAAACAGGACTAAAAAGAATAAAGCATAAAGAGCATAAAAAAGCCAGAGACAAGGAAAAATCTAGAGAAAACAAGTAGAAAAATCTTTTATTTATGCCAACTTTCTTTTGAAATATTGAAAGACCTCAGTAGCTCAATAGGTAGAAGGCCACTGTATTTGGAAATTTGGGTTCGAATCCTGGTTGAGGAAACTGAGCAGTGCGCATCTTGCTGTTTTTTCAACAAGTCATTGAAAATCAGTGACTCAGAGGCGAAACTTTGAGTAGCAACTAAAAAAAAACCAAAAGACCTTATCTTAATGGGGTTTTCACAATTTTTCTACTAAAGCAGAGTACTTAGATATCACTACAAGTTATGGGGAATTCTTTTTCCATGAAAATATTCTCAGAAAAGTTTTCAGCAACGTTCCATCACAAAATAATTACCTTTTATATTTTTTCCAATGACTATCACATTATGTAAAATAATTACACACAACGCTAGTTAACATTTTTAGATGCATGGTTTGGAATGCAATGACATCAAGGATTCATTGTTATTTCCAAAATATTTTTTGGCAAGGAGGTCGTTAAGATTGGCAAGCAGGTGGTTTGCCAAAAGGAATGTTGAAAGTTTTAGTTACTTTTGAAGATTTATTAGTTTTATGATCATATTGTATCTTTTCAATGGAAGCTAAGGTTAGTTTTTTGAAATCTTCCAAAGCTTACATAACCTTGCAAACTTGTAGCAAGCTTCTTGTTTACAATTCTTCAAACAACTTTATTCTTTTATCTAATTTAACCTAGAACCAAATACACTTATTTTCAATAGTTTGAAGTTTGAATCTCTCATAATCTTTCAGATATTTTTGTAGTTTTCAATTTTAGAGCAGTTTTTGTTACTCGTCTATGACAATACAAATTCTTGTCCATTTTAGGGAAATTTAAACTTTTTTCTAGCAAAGCATTTTTTCTAGCATCTGCAAGTATTTATGTTGTTAGTCATGTTCATAACAAATATCAGATTATTGTTAGACCTTTATGCAATATGCCTTGTTGCCAGGAAACTTTTGACTTTCACAGGAAACAACTTTTACAGTACACAATTTTCAACCAAGACAAAAAAGTTTAAGACTTGCTTTGTGAGGTTGTAGATTTGCTTTGTTGTTAAAAAATTAGTTGCAGTTAAGGTCTTTTTCTATTTGCTTCCTCCATTTGTCTTGTTGGGGCTAATATTAACTGCTCATGCAGAGTTTTTTCATGTGCACTTGATCAAATGTGACCTAATTTGACCGAATTTCAAAAATGATGACTTGCATGGAAATTTTTCGAAAAAAGTATTTAACTAATTAGCATAATAAGCATTAACAATTTTAATGGTAGTTTTTGTTTCGTAACATTTGACCTATAATGAATTTTTGCCTAATACTTGGTGACTTTTCATAAAATTTACCAACACACATTTTGGAAAAAAAATCATGTCCAAGTACATCCTAAATTTCGCAAGTTTAAGGGACAAATATCAATTTTTCTTACACTTTTATGCAATTGAACCGATATAAATGATATTATTTCATTAATTCTAGCTCATTGAAGATATAATTAGTAAAAGTTAGCCAAATTTTAATGCTGGGACCAATTTTGCCTAAATATCACGGAAAACAACATTTTGGCGACATTGCCAGCAACCTGATGACGTCATCACTTTTTCGATGATGTCATCACTATGGAAATTAGGCAGAAGTGTCCAGGAAGGGTGCAAAGTTTCACTAGTATTGCTACTGTGATTCCTGATTTACAGAGGGGAGGTAATCTGCCCCCTCCCCCCCTGGGGACTGGATGATCAAAAAAGCCCGGGGTGAATAGGGTTAACAGTTGAACAGTTACTAAAAAAGAAATTAATATTGTATATAAGTCCATTTTCTTTTCAATGATGTGAATAAAGAAAATAGAAAAATATGCTTCAGTTAATACAAAATATATATAAAAAATAATCATAGAAAATCAAAAGAAATCACCCATAATTGGAATGAAAATCAAGGTAAAGAGCATAATCAACCCATTCCAAGTTAAGACTATCAATAGCAATGATTGGAAAACTTTAAAAGTGTTGAGCATAGAAGAAAACAACTGATGATCAACTGATAGCACTAATTGAAGTGAAGCAAAGAACAGACTCCACGAGAAATCAATGATAATTTATTAACATCGAAAGAGAGTGACTTGAGTTTGCACCAAGCAAAGCTTGATGAAACAAAAAAGAAATAAACAAACTTAAAAGCTTTCCATAATTTCAGAACATATGTGAAGAAGAAACTTCAAAGAACATCTGATGAAGAAAAAATACATCATATTCTTTTGTTTTATAATTACATTTTACAGTGCTGGAGGGTATTTTTCACGTATCTTGTCGCACTCTTTCTCAAATGTGATTGGCTCATTTTTGTACAAACATGTTCAAACATACTCAGACATTAAATTGTGCATAACATCTTTAGTAAATCATATAAAAAGACGTAAAAAGGAGAACAAATATTTTTTCATTTAATAAAAAAGTGTTTTCTCAAACTGATCTGGTAGCACATGGATCTAAAGAAGACATTTCAACCCTTCCAAAAGATTCGCCTTACATACAAAAAAGAGACTTTTCAAATAGGTTTTAGTTTGATTGCTCTAAATCATGCGAGCAAAATTGCTTAGATTCAGCAAGAGAACTTAAAAGAAATGATTTCAAGAAGCCACCTGAAAAAACTGAAGGAACTAAATTATGGTGACTTGAAAAGTGCAGGCTTGAAAAGGAATGTGCCCACGCCCACACCTCTAAATATTTTCCAGAAGTGTGTTTTATAGCATGCCTTATTTTACCAAAAAACAAAATGGGGTGCAAGAAATTGTACGCCTATAATTTGCTTTTATGTAATACATTTTTTTCATCGATTGACTCAATTTTTTCATTTTTTACTTCAATAAAATACAATGAATAAAAAACACTCTCTATTTCCTTATCTTATTTGTTTATTTGCTCTATTCGATAATCTTATTGCATGTTGCATTAAAATGAATGGTTCATTTTTATCTCAAAAGTAAATAATGACAACCGATTGCAGAACAGGTGACAATTTACTTCAATAATATGAAAATAGAGACTTATACAATTTGTTAAAACAAACTGCTTTAAAGTTGATAAAATTCCTTGTTTTTTAAAATATGTGATACAAAATTCCTTATCTATGTCTAAAATCGTAATGCCCAAATATTTTACTTATGTTTTTGATTTAATTGTTGAAAAAGAATACTTAGAACTATTTTTTTCTTCAATTTGTGTTATCTTTTTCTCACGTTTTTCTTTCTTCTTTTTTCTAAACATCTTTCAAAGAGCTTTAAATTCTCACTTACAGCATAATGCTAAACAAAATACTAATTACATTCTCATGAACTTTATTCTCCTCAGGAATTTCCTGTAGTCTATTTCTTAAATTCTTTTCTTTATTTCTCACTATTTTCTTTTTATTGAATAAAATATTTTCATTCATTTAGATATATTCATTTATTTTGTTCATTATAAAAATTAATTGAAGTTATAAAAATGAAAACATTTTCTTCAGAAAATAGTAAAAACATTCTTTTTGAATCAATTGAAAAATGTATTAAAAAAAAAATTATGGCAATAAAACCAACAAATAATGATCATCTTGTATCAAAAACAAATTAAACATTTTTATTAGATGAAGTTTTTTTATGGTATATTTTTTCAGTTATAAAATAAATTAATCATTTTTATTAAAGAAGTTTTTAAAGAAAAAAATCCAATTTTTTAAAGTTCATGTCCATAAAAAGATTCCTTGACATGTTTAAAGAATCCTTTTACACGATTAAAAAATATTTTCTCGTTCTTGAGATATTTACACTTAACGTTTTCAATAATAATGGAAAATCTACTTAATTATGATGTCATCAAAAAGAAACCAATATTTTAAGAAATCGCAAAATTGAATATCTGGAAAACTAGGACAGATAATTTCATCAAATTTTATACAAAAAATCATACACACTTACTGGAAAAAATGCAATTAATTATTTTTGGAAATTATACCTGGGTGACTAGTTCCAGGTCCTTTTTGAATTAGTACCTGCTCATCCAATCTCAAAAACCATGTTTTTCCAGTGGTTGGGGCAAATATTTTTGAAATTAGGACCATTATAGCGTTCCAAAAACAAAAAATTATTACTCAGATATTTTTGCATCCTGAGTTATTGCCCTGTCAGCAAAAAATGAAAATGGACTGGAATGAGATATTCTTTTGAATTCTAAAAGTTATTTATTGATTTTCTGAAAGAGCATTTGATAACAAAGATCCCCTGAAAATTGTGTTTCATAAAAAATTGTAGATGCTCAGATATCTCAGATTTTGTATGTCAGCATTTTTTGTTTTGTCTTGATGATATCACAGCTGGGCATGCCCAAAAATCTTTAACTGAAAATATCACTTGAAGGAAAAGAGATTTTTCAATTTCGTAAAAAGATTGTTTTATGTTATAATGAATTCTTTAATTTCAGCTAAAGTTGTTTTTAAGTATGACACTCCCTTTAAATTACTTTTTATGATACAATAATTTTTTAAATAAAAAGCTCATAACGTTTAAAACAAAAGGTGCTTAGATTTTGATATAATAAAATCTTTTTGATTTTATTTTGAGAACATTACATTATTTTTCTATCAATCAGATATTGACACAGAAAACTAAGGAATAATTCGTTATCATTTTTAGAATATTGTTTGTTGAAATAAAGTTTGTCTTTGTCCTGAATAACCTTCCATTTTGATATTCAGAGGCTTGTTTTGATGAAATGAAGTATTTATTTGGCTTGAATAACCTCCCGTTTTGATATTGAGAGGATTCTTTTGGATAAATAAACTTTTTCTTTGTCTTGAATAACCTCCTGTTTTGATATTCAGAGGCTTGTTTTGATGAAATAAAGTATTTCTTTGGCTTGAATAACCTCCCCTTTTGATATCCAGAGGCTTGTTTTGATGAAATAAAGCATTTCTTTGGCTTCAATAACCTCCTGTTTTGATATTCAGTGGCTTGTTTTGAGGAAATAAAGTTTTCTTAAGGCTTGAATAACCTTTAATTCTGATATTCAGAAGCTTCTTCTGATGAAACAAAGTACTAACTTGTATGAAATAAAAATAAAATATTATTTTTATAAGGAAATTACGTACTGTATGTGAAAACATTTGCTTGTCCTCTTCTTCTTTTTTTATCTCTTGTAAGTTTTTTATCATACTTTTCTTCTTAAGATAACTAGCAATATTAACAACATTTTTAACAACAGATAAATAAAGTCATACTTCATTCTATTCATTTAACATTAAATTTCATAATAGCACACCATTGCACGCCTAAGATTTTTCAGATGTGCGATGGTCGCACACCTAAATTTTAAAGATCGTTAATTTAGGCGTGCAATAGCCACACATCAGGTAAATTATTCCTGTTCAATCCTGAAGTGTGTATACTGTCTTGTTGATACTTTTCGCAAAATAATTGATGAATTTATTTTGGGTTGTACCTCAACCAAGACACAACATATTCTATGATGTATGTCAAGCTAGTGTCTTTAAAGGTAATGAATGTACGGTTCCCAAAAGGAATAAAAATATGACCTTCACTTGTGCTCAGAAGATACAATATGAACATAAAAGTGGATAGATCAACAAAAAAGAACTAAAACCCTAAACCTCGAATCTCCTGCTCACCCCTTACAGTATGTAAGTTTTCAATAATAGCAGAAGTCGCAGAAGATAAATATATTAATCAAGATCAAAATACTTATCAGTTTAATTTTTTAATCTCCCATGTAATTTGGGTTAATATTTTTAATAGAAGCAGAGTTGGTGTTTACTACCTTATCGGCCCTTTTTATGCCGGCTTTAGATGGCGTTAATTTTTCCTGAGTGGCATTAAAAGGGCCAGCATAATATGGGCCAAAAAAATGTTGTTTTTTTTCAAAAACCAGCATTAATTTTTTTAGGCAGTTTTGGCTAGTTTAGTCCAATATATTTGTAATAATACAAGAAAAGGTAAATTTTTTACTCAAGGGAATATATTTTGGGACAGCAAAGTTCTATGAGTTATTAGGCGAGAAATTGAGAAGCTTGACTTCCGCCAAAACTCAACTAATTTCCAGAATTTCCATAGTTTACCATGTCTTTTATTGTAAAACAGGAAATTAAGTGACCATTTATACAACATTAGTTAAAATCAGAAAAAATATTAGGCAAAAATTCTACAGATTTCTATAAAGGTAAAAATTACGGCCCTAAATGGCCTTCAGCAGAAAATTGCGGTGGCAGAATTAAGGCCGGTGTATAAAGGGACGGCGCTAATCAAGGGCCAGTGTAAAAAGGACTGATAAGGTAGTAGCAGAGTCCTGGTTAGGAATGCGATAATATCATGAATAATTATTTGCATAATAAATTGTTTTTCAAACACAAAAAAATAAAAAGTGACATGCTATGTTTGGAAAGAAAAAAAATCGCTGCTTCTGGACTTGATAAACGTATGTAAGTAACTTCCTTATTAAATTATGCCTTCCCATGCTTATTTGAAATAATTAAAACTATATTTTTCTGAAGCATACATTACCTTTAAAGAAGCAACTGTAAAAGTATAAATATATGAATTTGAGGATTCAAGAAGATGCCATATCAAAAATTTTTAGCAACGTTTCTTAAAGAAATTTGTCATTTGAAGGATCAGGAGGAGGTTTTACTATTTTGCTTGTACAGAAAAATGCATATACCATGGCAATTAAGGTGCATAAAAAGGATCGTTCTCACTACCTTAGCTGTAGAATGTTGATCACAAGTACATAGTACAAGTGCTAGCTAATTAGTAGAAATTCTGCTACAAAAACTAATTATGTTATAATTTAAGAAATTTATTAATAAAATCTTTGCAAAATTTTTTATATTTTGGTCAAAAAATAGACCTTCATTGCAAATATCATGGGATTTCTGTTGTAATGAAACAAATAAGAATCTTGAAAAATATATAAATAGGCTTTCCCTGGTAGTAAAAATGGACGATCTTGCTTTAACAAATGGAAAGACATTGTTCTTGCAACTGTGGCAGCTAACATTGAAAGGCTTAAGGTAAGGGTTAGACCAAAACAAATTAATGTTTTCAATGTCTTGTAGACTTACAGGAAATGTTTGCTCTTGTCCCAATGGAAATAGTTACCAATAACATAAATAGCTTTTATGTAAAAGTTATCTTTATCCTTCCCACCCAAACTATTTTTAGAAAGGCGATTAATTTCTAAGAAAACAATTTCAAATTAAACATGTCGTATCTCACAAACCAAAACTTCCCAGAGCTTTGTTTTGCTCTCATTGGAAAAAGCATTCAATTTCCTTTAAGGGAAGCCTCAAGTGGCCCCCTGAAGCACTTTGTTATAGCTGACAAGGGGCTATGCCACTTGCCACCCTTGTTCCTGGAATATTCCGGAATCTGTCCTCTAAGGGGTAAAAGAATTTGGTCTGCTATGCACTAAGAATCCAACCTGCAAAGTTGTAAATAACTCTACAGCAAAAAATATTATACAAAGCCATAGAGATGTTCTTTCAAATATTTCTATAACTAAAAGGCTGGGGCACAATAAGAGGGAAAAAAATAGAAGTCTCATATTTTTAGCACATTTTTTCATTCTCTTTTTTTCTTGTGGTTTACAGAGGAGACTAGTAATTTTCATTTGTTGGAAAGATGGGCTTCTACGTGCATTATTTAGTAGGGAAAGGAGAAAAAAGTGCACACATAATTTCCAACATAGCCATCCGCTCTTTTTGCAGGAAGTTTTTACACAAATATCCTAGGAAGAAAAATGCCCCATTGCAATACTATATATCATATATGTTTGGTACATATGCTCAAAAACACTGAAATTGTGGTTAACAAAATCTTAAAGGCAATTCTACCCTAGAGCTCAAAATTAGTACACCAGCCCGTATTGCAACCACCATGGACCAGTAAGAACAATTGCCCAACAAGACCACCAGATGGCTGCCTTAGCAAGTGGGTATTTCCGGCAGTTCTGTGCCTCAAAACACCTGTCTGAAACTGCTTCTCTGCAAAGTGCAAATTGAGCAGAAAGGTTTTTAATGTTATAGATAATTTGGAGAAAAGATCTGGTTAACAATACAGATCTGGAAAATTCCCATTCTGTGACAGCCAGGTGCACTTTCAGAGCAATTGTGCTTACTGGTCCATGGCAATTTCCATGCGGGCTCACATTCATACTTTGACGTTTACGGTACAATGGCCTTTGATATTTCTAACCACCTTTTCAGTATTTTTAAGTGTCAGTACCAAATATATGATTAGTATTGTAATGGGGGATTTTTCTTACTAAGATGTTTGTAAAACAATATTTTTAATTTTTAGCATTTTATTTCGTACATGTTTCAAACCACAAGGTTCTTCTTCAGTGATAAATA
>JANSTP010265015.1:0-10926 GCA_025330745.1 Cladonema radiatum | reverse complement strand
CAAGATTCACTAGCAGACAAATCGTCAACTTGTGCAACAACTCTTACAATCAAACATGGGAGATTTGCTGTCTCTACAAATCATGTATGTTGTTATTATGGAAAAGAAAATGCTTTATTTTTGATGTTTATGAAGTTTACATGCATTTTTTATGAAGTTGCAAGGGAAATGTGCTGAAATTTATTAGAAAGTGGAATTTCAGGAAACATCATGATTTCTAGCTTTTGCATTACTTTTTTCTGATATTGGGTTAATTTAAACAAAAGTAAAGGAATAATCAACAAAACTTCTTAAAAAACATCAGTAAGATCTTTCACGAGCAGCTGCTTGCATTTTCCAGCAAACTGTACTTTAATTTGTTATAAGCAAATGATGTTACCATGACAACTATTAAGTAGAATCGTTAAAAAGATATAATGGTATCGATTCTTTAGCAACATATAAAGATGGTTTGAGCTTGTGGATCAGGAGTGATTCTTTCAATTTGAGAAAATAACCATTAGGGGCATTGCCAACGATCTTGAAAGATGATTCATCAATCTTGCAGCCGTTGTTATGATCATGTTTCCTAATGGCTGTAGCATCGTTTTCATTGTATTTCAATGGATTTTTGGTATATAATGATCTTCCCATATGCTCGTATTGTCGAACAATAAAGTGACGTCTGGTTTCACCAATGTAAACAGCATTGCAGCTGTTGCACGTGTATTTGTAGACAACCATAGAATTCATCGATTGAGGAATAATAAATCGAAACGCATTATGCACTCTGTTCGAAGATCAGAAAATAACATTGACTTTTGTATTTTTCAAACAAGTTCGAAAAATTTCTGTTAATTGTTTCTTGTTTTGTAATGATATTTTACCAAGAAATTCAAGACAGATTGAAAGCTCGGTTTTTGCTGGTGTTGCATTTTTTGGCTTTTGTTGAATAAATAATTTATCAAAAAATGTCTTGACACAACTATCAATGAAAAACATGGGGAATGCATTCTTTTGCCATATAGACTTTAAATAATCCATTTCACTGTGTAAAGTTATTTAATCAGTGCAAATAGAAAATGCACGGTATAAAAGTGTGTGAATCAAACCTTTTTTGTAATTCACAGGAAGGAAACTGTTAAAGTTCATGTACACACCACTAAATGTTGTTTTACGATATACTGACGTTACAAACTTTCCATTCACTCTTTGTACAAACACATCAAGAAATGGTAAACTATTATTAACTTCTTCTTCAAGAGTGAATTTAATATTACAGTGGCGAGTATTCATGCATTTCAGAAACTTTTTGATATGGTCAGCACTTTCAAACAAAACAAAAATATCATCAACATATCGGCGGTAAAGCTTCGGTTGAAACTGGACCTGACAACTGTTTAGCCATATTTTTCCATGGTATGCTAAGAAAAGATTAGCAAAACTAGGTCCTAGTGGGGAACCCATTGCTACGCCATCAATTTGTTTATAAAACACGTTGTTAAACAAAAAGCAAGACGATTTTACAGATAAAGTCAGCAACTGTTTGAAGTGACGTTCTTTTCAAAAATTGATCTAATACAAATATTTATAGTTTTATCTAAAGGGATGTTAGTGAAAAGTGATTTTATATCGAATGAGGCCATAACATACTGAGGATTTTGCTCTTTTATCTCTTCGCAAAACGAGAAGGAGTCTTTCACTGTGTATTCATTTACCGTCAAAGGTTTGATGACTGGAACAAAATACTTAGCCAGATTGTAGTTTGGTGTACCAAAGCAGATAAAATGGGTCGAGGAGGTGGTACAAGGTCATTTTGATTGGTTCCTTCATGTACTTTACATAGCCCATACATAACGCCTGGCTTACTGCCACATGGTTTCAAATATTTAAAGTCATCATCTCATAAGTAATTGCTGTTATGAAGATCAGTCAAGCAAGCCTTTATTTCAGACTCGATGCCTAGGAGGTGACGAACTTCTTTGTTGAATTTGTGTTTCAAATTAAAGATGACTTTTTCAAATTTAGATTTGTCGCTAAGGATTGACTCCATTTTATCAATATATGCTGATTGATCGATAAATTGAACTGTCTCTGATAACTGATTGATTGAACTGTCTCCTAAAACAAAACGAAAATGTTAACAGCAACAAAAACTTGCTGATTGACAATGAGATGGCACTCAAAGATATGAAATTATAACTTTTCAATAAATGTAATATGAAAATTGTCAAAATGTACCGTAAACAAAGTGATAGAAAAAACCTCTCATGGAAAAAGTTGTGTTGAATTAATTTTGTTAAATATCATTTTTATGGCTCATCATCCTGGTTTATCATATTTCCTTATATTAATTGATTTTCGCAGGCACAGTATGCCGTCATCCTCGACATTTGTCAAAATCTCATCTTCTATTCATCACCAAAACAAAAAGAGAAACGGGAACGAAGAGAAAAGATGAGATTCAAATTACAACTTTCTACTGAACAAGACTTACGTGGGAAGGTTTCTCTGATGCAGAAAAGTGTCAGGTGACATTATTTTCTTGCTTTTGTTTTCGATTTTTTCCTTGGTATTTTATTTTTTGTAGATGTGAATCTGTCTAACAAACGCTTTCAATGCTTCTATGCAGTGGCGTTCCTTGGTACCTACCCAACCCTCTGTTATGACAGTTGAAGTTTTTAACCCCTAGAACTTTCACTTGCTGGTCAGCACAAAAAAGTTTTTTTTTGTTTTAAAGTATTTAAATCTTTTAAAAAGTGCTAAATTGAATGATTAACCATTCAAGAATGCAATAGACGAAATTGATGAGACTCAAGCAGGTTCATAGAGATCAATCGCTCAAAACATATAGCATGTTATTAACATATACAGCACATATTATTTTGAAACAGACAATTTTGGTTGGCAGCTCCAGGGAATAGAAATTACTCAGGGTGAATTGAATACAGTAGAACGACCTTAAACAACACCGCTTACCACTGCCATGATATTGATAGTGCTGTTTTTTGGCAGATTTGTCTGGTTTCTTCTTGCACTTTGCATATCATCATATTTTTGTTCCAGTGAATTTCTGTAATATTTGTTTTCCGTATCAATAACCTGATTTTGCAGCAGGCAAGCACTAAAGTGGTCATTTTATTGACGCACTAAGCAATTAGAATCCAAATAGATTAAACTCTAAAATTTTAAATTTCTCTAAATTCAAATTAATGCTTTTTTGTAACAGGAGCACACAAGAATTGCTGAGGTATTATGAAAGAAGGTTGTTTGATTACATGAAAGAAGAGGAACTTGCCACTAGGTATGTCTTTTACTCATTTTTACTCTTTTCTTTTCCAGTATACTAACGTTTTAGGAGTAATTTTCAGAGATACTTTGAAAGTTTGCTAAAATCTTATGGCTTTGTTGTACTACAGTGAAACCTGTATAAGACGACCACTCTGCGGGGACCATAAGAAAGTGATCTTCTTATACAGGTTATCTTTTTTTGGAGGTTAAAAGCTGTACAAAAAGCCATTTTGCAACCAAAAAGTGGTGTTCTCTATAGAGGTGTATGTTTTAACAGGTTTCACTGTAGTTGCAAGTTCTTTTTTACAAGAGATATGATAAAAGTTCTGATCACAATTTATGAATCTTCAAAGTGTTTTTCTGTCTATTTTATATTCAAATGTTTGCTTTTCATGCTATATACAGGGTGTCCCAATAAATGTATACACATTAAAAATAACTGTAAATGTGGTATTAATGAGAATTAGAAATTTTCTTCTAAATTGTCTTTGCACTTCAAGTGCATTTTCACACTTTCAGTAGTATTTTAGAATATATTTTCTTTCTTTGAAGTTAAGTCTGGCTGTGATTCTTATCTTAACCCTATTAGACCCGGCTTTATTGAAGTTTGAAAACTCTGAGGGGTGTGGGGATTCCGCCCCCTCGATTTCTCAAGAACTACCTAGGATTAGGTAATGAAACTTTATACAGTAATAGACAAACCTATTCTGATACCAAACTTGGTACCAAACTGATACTATGATGTTGTCAAAAAATGATGATGTCATCGTTTTTTCACCAACATGTAGTCAAAAAAAGGTAATTTTGAGGTCAAACTTTGAGTAGCAATAAACACTGAATCAAACAAGCTTTTTTAATGCGGTTTTCACCATTTTGCCAATAAAAAAAGCACTTTCAGATCATAAGGAGTTATATGAACTTTGGGCTAAAAATTTCAATTTGGCCCGAAATTGACCCTAAAAATGATGTACCCGGCCCTCATTTGGGCGTTGACATGGCAACAAAGGGCGTGATGGCCAAATTTCTTTTTAATGAAAATTTTCCTATGTAAATTTTGTATAAAGTCACTAAGTTTTGTGGCAAAAGCTTTTTTCAAAAGCTGTTTTAGTTACCAAGGTGGACAGAATCCCCCCGGCTCTAATAGGGTTAAGGGGTTGAATCTGAAAAAAAAAACACAAAAAATTAATTTATTAGCCACTTACAACTATCCAAAAATGTAATCAAAATACAACGAGAAAACAAAAAAAATGATACTTGTAATTATTTTCACACTTTTGAGATAATAAATTTCCAATTAAATACCTCATTTACAGTTATTTTTAATGTGTATACATTTTTTGGGACACCCTGTAGTTGTGAATGCTTAAAAGCTTTTATGCAAAATAATTTTAATAGTACTTTCAGAAACTTTTCGTATATATTTCATAAGAGAAGACTTGTGTTATATATGAAAGGGTTAAGGCTATTCTCACTGTTTATCTTCGATTATTGTGAGAAATAAAAACAAAAGTTTGATACTGAATCAAGATAGTCGTTTGTGTACTATTGCTTTATTAATACTCGCATTTTTTTGCCTTCAGTGTTGAGAGATCAATGGACTTGAAAGAAGTGATGCTTGATTTAGAAGATCAGATCGAAGTGACAAAAGAACAGTTGTTCGAAGATGTTGAAGAACTTAAGATTATTATAAGGTGACGTTGTCTACTTAATGTAAATGGCAGCCTTATGAATTCAATTTTTTTAGGATGGCAAAATGCTTAGCAACAAGTAATTTCCAATTTGTAGTCACTCGACCTATAATTCCTTTCTCATGATTGATCATGACCTATGAGATAGCAAGATTCAAGGAAAAGCTCAAACCTTTATGTTAAAAAAAAAGCTTTTGTGGTGTGATTAGGCTTGCCATCCATCAATAGCCATGACCTACACTTGAATTAAGGTCTCTCAATACGTACCTTATCCTATAATCATTCGCAAGTCTTCTGATTGTTTATTTTCCCTCAAACTCCCTGATACTATAATTTAATGATCCTCCCAATGTTTTTGAGGGAAAGGGTTAATCGACAACAAAGGAACAGTTAAATAGTCTGTTATGGGCTATGAAGTTAATTAGTTCTCAATTTCTATTTGCTTGGTTATAAAATAATTTGGGTTTTTTGTTGTTGCAATTTCAACAATTATGAATGTCTTCACAAAGATTAAATTTCTCTTAACACTTGTTCATGAACTTGTTAGAGCCAGTGGCATTTAACTACTTCTGTTTTGTTTGAACTCAAATAAAAAATATTTCTGAAATTAATGTTTGCTTGCATAAATCGGTTAACTGACTCAAAATTTATTTTTTTACCGACTTTGTTTTAGTGCTTACAAAGATGTGCAGCAACTCTCGAAGATAGACCTATCTCCAAGAAGAGGTAGGTATTCATTATTTTTTACTACTGTACTTGAGCTTGAGCTGAATCCAATTTTGAAAGGTATTGTACTGATTTTACTGACTTTTTTAAAATGTTATTAGAAACTTTTCAGTCTGCAAAACTTTTGATAAAATATATTGACCGTTTTAGGACCCAAATCCAGCCTAATCTTTTGTACTTTCAAGATTCATCAAATCTATGTGGATACAGTAACAAGTTTGGTGAAAGACCTGTATAGAGTATACACCATATAAATAGGACGCCCACAAAGTAGTACAATTTCCTATGATCCTCAAACTTTGTTGTATTGCTCCAGCAAAAAAACTTTGCTTAACTTGTACCCTGGATAAGTAGAAAGCTCGATATGCAGTACACTATTTACCGCCCCCTTGAAGTAAAAATTTTGCTTAGCTGAGACAAATGGGACTTATTGTGTGATAATTTTATGAAATTTGAAACACATTGTATGTTTTTATTCCCATTAATGTCCGGCAAAACGAAGACTACAAAGTCGCCAGTAGCATGCTGCAAAGTCACATGCCACGAAATCACATTCGTTGGCAGGCTTTGTTCATGCAACTTTTTTGTAGCATGCTACAAATTTTAAAAATTGACATGTTAATTATTGTCACATTTAGCATGCTACAAATACATGTAGCAGTTACCATGGTAATTAGCAGTTAGCATGCGACTTTGTAGCCTTCGTTTGTCTGCAGCTTTATTGTGAAAATTTAAAACCCTGATACAAAAACATATTGCAAATTTTGTTGTTTCCTGAATTTTAAGCAACTAATACGTAATATTTTTCCATAACTGGGATAAATAGATCCTTTTTTGTCAATTTTGTACTTAGAGGGAAATTCAGATTATGTAGGACACCCGCTAACCTAGTACATTTTTATCAGTCCCTTGAGTGTCCCACTTATCACAAGTATACTGTAATTTCTTTTTTCTATTGCGAATTGTGGAAGCTACATTGAGAGAATTGAAAAAGGATCTGACTTATCCAACCATTAACATTTTCGGCAATAAAACCTTAGGCAATAGTAGTATCCCTATGAGAATCTACCTTCATCTGAAAATCTACTTAATAATCATCAGTATTAATCTACCTTAATCTACATCCAATTGCTGTTGTGAAAAGAGTTTTGATTGCTTTTTGTGTTTCTTAATGTTTTCAGACAGCTCGCAAACTGTAAAGAAAATTGATGTTCTATTCAATGAAGTCGAATGGCAAATGACGAGAGATGACGGTTTCCTTGGAATTGCTAAAGTTCTTATATCGCGATTTAGGTAATCTTCAATATTGGTGTATTCACTCCTGTTTAATAGAAATAGAAATAATAAATAGAAGGTGGTAAATAGAAGTAATAGAAATAGTTAAAACAATTTTTTTGCTCATCAAACAAGGCTAATGGGGGAAAGGGAGGACCTTATTTATCACCTACAATTCTTTGTTTTGTTTTGTTTTTTTTTGTTTTTTTTTGATAATATTGAAAACAACTACTGTTTTTTATCGATTAAACAGATTGTTGTTGTTAATGCCAAATTGTTACCGAAATAAGTTCATCATTTCAGGTGTCTAACTCTAATTTTTAGGATTTTTGAAGTGGCTTGCCTCTAGACGTTAATATTATGCATTTATGTGTCTGAGGATGGCTGTAAAGTTGAGAGTTCTGATCACATTTGAACACATTTCTTATTGTGATAATGTGATCCAATAACTTTATTAATAGAGATTTATGACTTTCTATCTTGATAGTCTGAAAAATTGTTTTCTCAATCAATGTTGCCATCATATATGTTTATCAAAGCTCATTTTTATATTTCTAAAATGTTTTATATGTTGTGAGAAGAGCAAGGCCACCAATATACTCTTGGGTGTAAATCTTTCATAGTTGAGTTGAAAAAAATAGTTTTGTAAAAATAACTAGTAATACCCAAAAATACTTGCTGGTGCTGGAAACGAAGTTTATGTAAGAATTAAAGAAAAAGAACTTATAAAATAAAGAGTAAACATCAATTTTAGCTTCTCGATTTGACATTTCGATTCAATTCAAATTGATGTTGTTGTTTTTTTTAAGATACACACAACGAAGTTTCAAAGACAATTCTGGAGAACATTGTTTTGAAGTTGGTAATTTCCAGTTGAAAAATTTGCTTCCAAATGAACCATACAAAGATGCCTTGATTCCACATGAAATTAACATCCGAAGACATCTCGACAAATCAGTTATGTTACGTGTTTATTGTCGATTATCTCCAGCTGTTGCCGGAATCATGATCAAGGAACATTTTGAAGTTAATGTTTGTCCAATTGCTGTTCAATTTACTTATCGATTTTACCGAGACATTGAAAAGTTTTTCTTCCCTAAAAGCTCGGCACAAGATAGTTCAAATGATAATCTTGAAAACACTGAAATTCAACTTGGGATTAGAGGTATGATCTGGCAATTAGTGTTTCCTTATACCCTTACTTCAGGCTTACTTTTTAAGTCAGTAGACAGAACGTGAGATGACTCTATTTGTGTTTTAAGCTACTTTGAAACTAGTATGCTCTAAACATGACTCTACTCAGGCTGTTACTGAAAATCCCTATAAAGATACGTAGATATACAAAATACAAAATCCTTCTCAAAATCTTTTCTTATGCAGCATGTAAAATATTGTCAGTCATTGAAATGGTTACTATCAGTCTTGCTGTCTCAGTATAGCCTGGATTTACTTGTAAGTATGTAGAAAAGTTTTGTTTAGCCACTCTAAGATGACAGGGATGAAACACCCTCAGTACTGAAGCCTGATTTCTGAGGTGGTCTCGAAATTGCCATTACTGACTTAGGTCCTAGCTTAATTATGCTCCCATACGTGCTCACAACCATTTCCTGAAGGAAAGATATTGTCCTGGCCAGACAACCAAGGTGTGGGTTTAAACTTAGAACCCTAGAACTTTAGCTTTCGCTGCCCTGTACTTTACCAGTTGTGCTACACCCCCATAGAATGTGTAACTGAATATTTTCGTTGTTTATCTTTTATTCTAGCGGCTGCTGATGTTGAACTGGTCAAAGATTCTACCAAAGAGGTTCTTACTGTTTCATCTTTCTCCCTCTCCTTTTCATTCTTAGTTAAATATTAAGAGCTGTTGGAAAATTAACTTCAAGATAATAGTTTCTGTTTTCACTGAATTGATGATATTAGTCTAGTGTAGCGAAAGTCTTTTCTCTTAAATGAGAACGTTTGATATTCCAAAAAGTAACAACAAGAGAGAGAACAGAGTTTAGGGAAACCTGGAACAAAAAACTCGATCATGTTTGAGAATTCCAAGGGGCATTCTTATTGACTGATCAATTACATCATAGGAAAGCCTCTAATTCGTATGAAATATTTGATTTGTTATCAAAACGAGAGAAGAGATTTTTCTAAAAATGGTGCATTCTGATTGGTTTTAAAAGTAAACAAAAATAGAATAGGATGTCTTCTCTAAGTTTCCCCAAGCTGTTTCCCTTAACTATTAAATGCAGTGCTGTAAAAGAGAAACAGCTGAGCTATGCCAAGCTATGATAATATCAGATCATAGATTGTCATTATACAGAATGATTTGCCGCCTACTAAGAAACTAGATTATGTCAAGCATTGGTGTTTAAATTCTAAAATATATTCAATTGAAAACTTTCAGGTAGTGTTCAAACATAATACCTGTCCGACAACATAGGACAGGTAACAAGATCATTGGACAAGTAATTTTTCTTCTGACGTGTCAAGTCATTTTGTCAAGTCATTTTGTTTGTTATTACTAAGAAACTTTTTTCCTTCCTTAATAAAACAAGATCGGAAAGATGAATAATGAAGACCGCGTTACACCGGTTTAAAATATACATAATCTTTCTTTGTGCCCACAAAAAAGGCTTTTATAAAGAAACAAAGAGGAAGATTAATAATCTTAGCTAATTCCTTCTTTTCATTTAAAATTATGCTTTCAAAATATTATTATTAGTATTTGAAAGAAATATGGGTCGTAATATCTGGCTGTTTTGAATATTGAAAATCTCAAAATAGATTATAGATCATAATAATCCAGTCGTTGTGAATATATAATACCATTAACTAAGGCAAAATCACAAAATAGATGTCCTAAAATGTAGCCATTTTTAATTACTACATTGAAAAGATAATCTCCAGAGAAAGTTGTATTGAATATTATGTTAATGCAAGCACATAAAATATTAGGGCATAAAATTCAAGTTTATATTCCAATGCTGTTTGCTTCTGCAAATAATACTGAAAATTGATATATTTATATTTATATTGAGGATCATTACAAGCTGCTTGTCGGGCGAGTAAAAATTCTGTTGGACTAGTTATTTTTCCAAAATAGTCAGCTTCACTTGTCCAATGAACAATTACGGAAAGATCTTCTTTCAACACTGTTTGAGGCAACGGATTTTGGGTAGTTGACTATTGCGTAGTTGAGCAAACAGAATTTCATTCATGTATGGCCAAATAGTTTTCAAGTTAAAGGATTTTTTTCATAAACTTCAACACTGCTTAACATTTTTTAGAAATAGTTGTACGAAAATCGTTTCAAAATATTTTTAAGTAGTAACAGTTATTTTCATCCAGGTAGCCAAACCAAAAGTGCCACCACCTCGCCCTCCTCCTCCAAAATTTTCAAACTCAAGCACTCCTAGTCAAACACCATTACGCTCTTCAACACGAAGGAAGACATCAGTATCTTCACAGAACAATGATAACACTGAGGGTAGTGCTTCAACGACGAAAAGTAAAAGATCTAGTCGATCATCGGTTGGTGAGTCACAGACAAGTCCTCAAGTAAGTACTGTTGTACAGCGGTGTATCTTCCTGGTCGCTCGGCAGGTTTCGGCGACCAAAAATCTGGTCTGGCAACCAAACCTTATGACAAAAAACATTTCAATCACCTGGCTGAACGACCAGTGAATTTTTATGTCTTTGATTTTGAATTTGATGAAATGTAAAGAATACAGAATTTTAAAAATCTTTTAGCATGAGTTTTTATTGTTGCAAACTTTCTTGCTTGTCTGTACAGCAGATGAGAAATGTTTCTGTACTCAGATATGTTTACACAATTAGATTATCGTATCATAAAAAATCTTCAGTTAATAAAAGTGATTACATAAATTGCTTTATAACTGAAAAAATATCGGCTTTTAAGATTAAAAAAGTAGCGTATCATTTAAAATCTTCATTTAATAAAATGTTTAATTTG
>JANSTP010264960.1:0-10930 GCA_025330745.1 Cladonema radiatum | reverse complement strand
TATTTATTTTCAGAAGTGTTTATGCTGTGTCAGCAATTTATTTACCTATGTGTTTTATCTAATTTATAGCTTTAAAACGCACGCATATTTGAATGGTATTTGACGCCACACCCACCTTTACCGAACACACCCACCTTTACCGAGCTCTAGCGTCTATAGCCTGTTATCACCGCAGCGTTTCAAGTTTTGCGTGTTCTCGTTGCCCACCTTTACAAATCTGTATATCATGACGTCACACTAGTTGTACAAGTTATAGTTGAAGAACTATATTTTTGTGTTATACCCAGTCTCTGTTTATTCCCTACCGCTGGAATAAACGGGGGGAGGGGGTCTTAATAAACAGGAGGGTAGTTTCCTAGTACTCCAGCAAACGGTGTTTGTCAACTGTAACCATAAACGACTATTTTATTGAACTTTAGTAAAATAAAACCACTCACTGTCAGCACGTGTACGTCCCATTTCGCTACGTTCGGGTCCGTCTTCATGTCGTCGTACTTCACGTGATATGCTTTCACTAAAAAAATGTATTTGCTCTTACAGCACTCATAACTTTACGAGTGATTTTTAGTGAGTGATTTTAATTGCACGATTGATGCGAGCAAACGAAAAAGAAAGGAAAGAATAGGACAATTTCACTAACTTTTCGTAAAAATATCAGTTGGAGAACCGTCTGGTAGTAAGTGTGGCCAACCTTTGAATTGCCATAATGGGCCTTGGACAAACACAGCCGCTACACGATTCCTTTGAAACAAGACAAAATGTCAAAGAAACGAATTTATTTCTGGAACATGAAATATTTATATAATCCAAATAAACAATAAATACAAAAAACAAAAAAATTATGAATAACAATTAGTGGGGTGCTGCTTACTCGAACCACAGAAAAAGTCAACTAGACACATATATTTGGGCAAATTTTCAATGCCCCTTGTTGAGTAAGGGCAAGCAGGCAAACTGAGCAAGCAAACTGAGCAAGCAAACTCAACAGCACCACTTGCCTAAAATATTTCAATAAATCCGCTCTTGTACTATATATATTATTGTTTTCATTTTTTATTGCTCAGCTTTAGGGCCTTATGTAACTGAGTAAAAATTGTTAGGTTATAATAAATAAAAGAACCTACCATTCATTTTGCTGTAGTTTTAAAGGTTGATCAACAACACGAATAGGTAATGTTACAGTTTGCATCTGACCATTGATTGTCACATCTCTTTTACGTTGAACTAGCACTTCATTTTCTTTTATGGTACCCAGTCTCTTTTTCTCTTCAACGCTCACAAATCTAGAAAAATTATATAAAAGATATTTTTAACGAGCGTGCGACAACGTGCATCTTTCTTCACTTTTAAAATCAAATAACGGTTGTTAAGTCAAATAAATTATTCTACAAATAGAATAAGGTTATAAAAAAAGGGTCAGTTCAAAATAACGAAGCCAAAAAGTGTCCTCAAGGTCGTTTTTTACTATTTTTATTTTGATGCTGCAAAACCCCTAGACCCTCGATAAATGTGGAAAATGTATGTCGTGATGTAAAGTAAAAGATGATAAGGAAAGTCTTACTTGTAATCCTGAAGTAGGTCTTTACAGTTAAGCAACGTAATGAGAGATGCAAGTGCTGCCGGGACAATGATGATTGGAGTCTTCGATTCTGGCGAGGAATAGAAACTTATATATTAAAAAATAAATTTTATAATTTTACTCTAAGACTAAAGTTTAACCAAAGTTCACATACCTCTCTTTTGTGGTTTTCCAGGACTTTGAGAACCTGAAAAAACATACAGAAATATATTGCTACACCGCTACATGGCAACTTTACTGCGTAAAAGCTTCTTGTGCAACGAAAGGGATATGTCACAACAAAGAATAAAAAACATGAAAAAAATGAGCCTACCTGACGACGAGTGATGTTGTGGTGATTTATTGGGAGTTGTATGCGGTGATGGGCTTGGCAGTGAACGAGGGCTTTTACCTTCCTAAATATCATAACCAATCAAGCAAGTTGATTATTCGAAATTTTTTTTTTGAAACGTCACAAATCTGAAAGATATTTCCATACCTTCATATTTTGAAGAAGGAAAGTTGCTTTTGTATCAATCTTAAATCCCTCAGTATCTGTAAGAAAGAAAATATCAATTAATACGTTCAATTGAAAGGTAATATTGTAATAATGTTGTGTTTTATTCCAATAAAAACAGTGCCTTATGCCTTGTTACATGATGTTTAGATTCAAAAGTTCCAATACCTTTCTTGCTGGCAAACTTTTCTTGACCATAACGATCGTAAACAACCGGTTCCTGAAAATTTCAATTACAAGTCCAGAGCATATTCTAGACTGAAATTGGGTGTGATAATCACACCCTGCCTTATTTTTTTGATGAAAAATTGCTAAAAATAAGCTAAAAAGATAGCTTTTTACACAACAGAGTGCCTAATGTTGCCCTTTTCTCAAAATTTACGCCCTGTTTAGAAAATACCGCACCCTGCCCTCAAAGTCTAGAATATGCCCTGAAGTCATTGATATACTGCATAGCGAATATTCTTAAAAAACCTTCTCTTTAACGTGAACTGTAGAAAGATCGAAAAATTTTAATTTCAATCTTTTTCACAGACACTGCGTTTCACATTTTGCAATTCCCTAATACTCATAATTCATACCTGGAATTGTACAACAAGTAAATAATTCTGCTGAAAGGACTGTGAAGATGCAACAAGAGAATTACGAGCTACAAATTTATGAAAGAGGCTAAAAAAAAGAAAGAATAAAAAATTGCGAAGCAAAATAAATTCGTTTACATTTGTAGGAGCAGGTTTAACAACAGGAACTGGTTTGTTTCCTTCCTCTTGAGCTTTGATCGATGAAAGGATTGCCACAATATTTTTCAAAAATTGCTGAAAATAGATCATTACGTTAATGTCAGAGAAAAATCAGCAGCACTTTTTTTTTGATCTGACAATATTTATT
Source organism: Cladonema radiatum (assembly GCA_025330745.1). Taxonomy (NCBI): domain Eukaryota; kingdom Metazoa; phylum Cnidaria; class Hydrozoa; order Anthoathecata; family Cladonematidae; genus Cladonema; species Cladonema radiatum. Next base: position 7,967 of record JANSTP010264960.1, on the reverse strand, counting down.
GATCAGTTGCATGATTGAGCAGTCAGAAGTTCAAAATAAATTATTTTTAACATGAGGTCAAAGTTGATTTCATTTTGATGAGATGAGAACCATCATAGAAAAAACTGATGACAAAACCTATGTATGAATCTCCAAAACAATAAAATATTCAATAGTGAAATGATGTTTCCCAATTTTCTGTAATCAACTATGCAAGTAAAATCAAAAAACTTCTATTAAAAATTTACAAAAAAAGATCAAGTAATTGAACTGAAAACAACTATTAGCCGCTAAAACTAGCTTACTTTTCCATTGCTCTGTAAGACATTTGTTCTCGTTCGTAGTTGTCTTTCCCTACTCAATATCTCTTTCGTCATTTCGTTATCAGTATCGACAATGAAGTTCATTGTTACTGGGTGTGCTTGCTCAGGCTACAACAATATATTAAAAAGGTCATCACACCAAACCGGAATGAAAGATAGTAAATATATTCATGTTATAAGTGGCAAATCATGCCAATGATCCGCGAAAATTTTGTATTTACACTTCCAAAAACGCTGATTATGGTAGTGCTTCAACTAAAAGAATGAAAGTAAGACCGAATTATGCATCTTGGCAGTAAAATCTAAGTCATAAATAAAATAACACAAAATATGCAATGTTTTATGTTGTGCTTTCTTGTCTATGACTTGAAATTTAAGTCTGCTAAGATGCAGAGAGAGAGTATAATATGCTCTTTTTATTTAAGGTTCAAGAAAGAAAGAAAATTAATATTAACAACAACCTGCCAAGAAGTAAAGTCAATCAGCCAAATACGTAGTGGGAGGAATTATCCTGGTCCATATCAGAGGAGGAGTTTATCAGTTATATCTATCTATTGACAATAACTTTTAATCATACCTCAACTTGGGGAACTTCTGGAGCAAAGTCTTCATCACCTTTGATGGTTCCTCTTTTTCTCGTCATAATTTTTCTTTTGATTTCAGCGATACGATCAACTGACATGACCTCATTAAGACCACTCTTTGCACTATAATATAAAAATAGAAGAAAATTTATTCATAGACATTCAAAAAACTTTGAAATTCAAAAAAAATGTATCTTTAAATATTTGTTTTATTATATTAAATTTAGCTGTGAAATTTTACAGATAAACAAATTAATTACTAAACAAACAACAAAGAAATTAAAAAAAAATGCTGTATATCACTTACTCTTTCATAATCTTATCAGTGGTAATTGTTCCTTCTTTTTTGTTCAATTTCATTTGCAGCCATTCCTAAAAATATAAAAATTCAAACTGCAACCCTGGTATAATTATAGCCTACAGTGGGGAAAAAATGTCTTTTTCAGAGGTGATGGCCATTGGCCCTTGGCATGGAAACATGACCAAAGAAACATTTTAGTCACATTGGTAACCTCTAGCGCTTCTAAATCAATAATATTTATTAAGAAACAAAGTCATTCATATCAGGAATTACTTTTTTGATCATTTCTATGACCCTGGTATCTAGATGTGTTTTAACAGGTATAGGATCCCATAAATTTACCACAAAAATACAAACATTTTATACTTAGATAGCAAAAATGCCATTGCATATTGCTACCCTGTTTAAGGCTAAAATCAAAGACAAAGAGTGCTTATTTTGATGCAATTTAAAAGAGTCTTACATGCATAAAAACAAAACAATTTTACAAGTTAAATTGAAATCATAAATCTGTTTCTCATGGGATATGATTATGGAATAGGTATTTCTGGGTAATCTTTGGATATGAAACTGCTTTACCAAGGAAAGGAAATTTCAAGGCCAAGGAAATTGGCAGTTTCAAGGCCAAGGAAATTGGCCACTGAATGCATTGGGCAGTTGACTGAGTTACTTCATAAAGTGGTTTTCTAAGATGTATCTGAAAATGATATGATTTTGCAGAAGCTGGTAAATGTGACTTATTCATCTCCAGAAATAAAAGGTAAACAAACCTGGATATCTTGCTTTTGTTGACTATCCTGTAAATAAATTACAGAAAAACATTTTCAAAAGATCTAGATACAGAATAATTTTAAAGCACTTTTGACTAACATCTTCCTTATGTAATCATTGTCTAAGTTGAGCTAAAACCAAGTATGTCACAACCTTCAAACAGAGAAAGAAAAACATTTTCTTACTTCCAGTTTATGTTTTTTGCTTCCATCACCAGTTGATGTATCATCACCAGGTCGTTTTATACCTGAAATGATATAAAGTGAGATAGAGACAACGCAAACAGAAATTTAATCATAGTTTATAGAAACGAATCTTACATACCGATAGTAGCTGTCCGCGATAGTGGTAACTCAAGTGGAGCACTTTTATCAATATTCGCAGATGTCTCTAAACAAAAGTCAAAGAGGATAGCAAAAGACGCAAAATGCAAACGCTAAATCATACAGTGCAAACTTCAATACAAATTGTATACCTTTATCTCCATTAAGATAGGCCAGCAAATCCTAAAATCATCCATTACCCATTATTATTGAATAAAACTTATTAATTGCCAATTATGAAGAAAAACAAATAATGCAATGATTCCAAGAGCACAGACAGCTAAAAGCTATGAAAACTGCTCCTATCCAATTGTAATAAAAAAAGACAAAGCACTTACATTTTTATTATATTAGGAAAATAAAAAGAATTTTCAGGATATTCCTATTTTTAATTTTTTTGTTATAAAAAAGTATTATTACAGCAATAAATTTTAATTGATTGAACATTTGCACAAAGTTTGAACAACTAAAAAAAATGAGATTTTATACTTCACGTTACTAAAAACATTTTAACAATACACAAAATTACAATATTACCTTTCTATCTGGGAAACGAACGACAGGAACATTTGCAGCCTGATTTAGAAAAATATAAAAATGTTATGAATAACAAAAAGAAGGACATTATAAAGCTGATGTGAATATAGAATACTAAAAATTGTGCACCAAAAAATTTGTATTTTCTACGTCAAACAACTTACACCAGCTCGTTGTACATAAATGGGATGCGACAAATGAACCTTCTTGAGAAAGAAAAGTAGTGCTTCAAGTGTGTAATATTCTTTCGGGGTTGTTCTAAAAGAACATTGTTACTAATTATTTAAAATTCATAAACAAAAGTAACCAATGAAAAATATAACAACATACCTTCCAATGACATAATTTGTTTTGGCTGTTTTCAAAAATGAAATACTTTCAAAAATAATTTGATCATCACGCTCAGCAATTGATTTCTTGTTGATATTAAATTGTCTTAACAACGTCAAAGGATCAGCCATGATTCCAATTCATAAAAAGTGCTAACAAAATAATATCAGGATTCAGGTCAATGTTCAAATATCATGATCAATTTTATTTCCTTGATTGTCTAAAAACAAAAGCAAAAATCGTTCTTATTATGTAAAACAAGAAATACATCAATACACAGTCGATTCTGGGCTGATATTAGGTGCCATAATTGTACCCATCTCACTGTTAGGCTATGAATGTACCAGATGAATGTCATAGCATTATCTTGTTGAAGTTACAACGGTAGTCGAGCAAGCATGCACCCGCTGAAACGATAATCTTGACAGGCCATGACAGAAGGTAGGTGCAGGCCCAGCCATTAAGAAAATCATTAGGCAAGTGGTCATCGCTTGCACCTTTCTTAAGTTCAGGCCAGTGATCATAAGTATTTTTGCTAAATACATATTGTCATGGTGACCTGTTCTTTTAGGAGAGTGAAACCTACACCCTTGAATGAATTAAGGTTTGTGTAGGCACATGCAGGTGTGATCGCACACTTCTTACGACAAGCCCTTATGACATACCATACATTGCAATTGCACATGCAAATGCCAACACACATGCAAATTCATTGGAGATTTTGTGAACTTATAAACGTTATAAACGCAAAAATTATGGAGGTTTGATAGATAAATACCTCTATAAATAACAATTTATATCTACAGCATCTAATCCCCGCTCCCCTCGAAAAAAATAATATATCAATGAAACAAGTTAAGAATGAGCTGTCTAACGAAAGATGTGCAGTGGTGTAACTTCATGGTACAATAGTCCACTAGTTTTGGACAACCAGGTATGACGACCAAAAAATTTATGCCTAGCAGTCTATATGTAATGAAAATGAATAGTGATAAACACCAGTTTTTAGGTCAATGTAATATTATGTTGTGTTAAACTAATGAACAGTTTGTAAGCGAGGATTACAAAAAATTCAGCCATTTTCAAATCACATTATGAAATTGTAGAAAAGCGTTAATTTAGCATATTATCAGTAACGGCAGTGGTGTACCCTCGTGTTAGCCTGGTGGTTCTCTCTGTTTGTAGAAAAAGAAGCCATACTACTTTACATGACATTGATTGTAATCCACAATATTAAGCCCATTTTAATCAAATAAAAGCCATGTATACTCGGTAATCTGTTTTTTCTTAATCTTTCTCTCAAAATTTCTTTCACTTACCATATTACTCAGGGGTCAAAATAACGGCTGGCGATCTGAAATTTCTATTCAAATGATGAAAATTGCTGATTGAATAATCTAAGAAAAATTGCCGGTAGATTTGCATGGTAAAAATGTGTCTGCAAAACATGATCTTAATGTTTTGAACTTACTAAAAATCATTCTTCTCAAACAGATACATAGATACTTACAAAAAAGTTATTTGGCACCCTGATATTAAAAATTATTTTAAAATTATTTATTCATTACTGCATATTTTTTTTCTTTTTCTTTAATTTTTTAATAAAATACTCATATAACAAATCATGTGAGTAAATAAACAGTTCTTTGGAAAATATTTTCCCGCACGATTTCTATTTCCATTTAAATCTTAATTTTTTTTAATCTCTAGCTTTTTTACCTTTTCAAGAGTTTTTCTTACCAAAAAATATGTTTGATTAAAGTTTTCATTATAAGCAAATAGTACAGATAGTCATAGATTTCTCTAACGATTGACCAATATCAGACTTTAGGTTTGCAGTTCTAGTAAATAAAGACACAGCTTGATAAAGATATTCATTCAATGATCTTTGTTAGAGAAAACAAAAATCATAATAATGCTTTTGGTATCTCTTCATAGCTTCTTTTATGTGTACTTTTAACAAGATGAGCATTTTTTGCACCTCAATGTTAGCAAAAATACTCTATGCTAATGTAAAACTAAAAAGTAAGCTAATTCAGTCTCTGAAAACGGCATTAAAGTTGGGGGGTACGCAAAAAATTTGAATAGGGGAGCATATTAAAAAAGGGGGTGCATACCCCCTCTGCAAGCTATGAAAGATAGATAAAGAATAGAAGTTATTATATCTTTTGGAGTGCATTGTTGCAAAATTCTCCAGCACTGAAGTGACCACCACGTCTATGTTTTTACTTGAAGCTTTTTCAATCATAACCTCTCATATTACAGTATACGTTGTAATTGCCAGATGGCAATACTTGGATCATGAAAACGCTTGCACTTTTTAAAGGGGTGTCATGTCTTATGTATATATGTATACTATAGAAAACATTGTATTATACCTAGTCACTCAATGAATAAAGACATCAATTGATATAACTATTAGGAAGAAGACACTATGAAGATTCAAAGAGTCCTTGCAGCTAGTGCTAAAACCTGAAATTCACCTGAAGTGCGAAAACCTTTGAACATCTTAAATGTCTCCACTTACTGGAGGTGAGGTTACAAAATGTGATCCTGCTGTCTCTGACCATTTGAAAAATTCTTGCCATACAGCTGACTTTGACAATTTTGTTGTTATCGTTAAAGAGACAACAAACTTCAAACTAGAAATTAAAGACAGCCTCCTGATTGCATTGGAGAGACATACTTGAATAGACTTATAATGTCAGCCCATTTAAAATTGTTCTAAAAAAATAAGTCTCTGGTGAATTTGTTAAAACTGTTAGATTTACACAATTACTGTAAAGTTTATCTATTCAAAAATGACATGATTATGCTTCTGGTAAGAAGTGAAAGCTCGTCACCTTCCTGCAGTTTTTATTCTTCCTTTTGGAATACATTTTTAGCAAAATATAGCAACAAATTTTAGCAACAAATTATCTGACATTTCAGGGTGTCAGCCAGACTTTGAAGAAATTCGGCGGTTAACAAAATTGGGATTTACTTCTAAATAGTGGCTTTAAAAATGCTGCCCAGCATGGTTGGGTGGCTAAGAAATTTTTTGATTCTCAACACTCTTATTTGGCTATTTTACCAATTATATGTTTTTTGTAGTAAGTTAATTTTTCACCAAGGTAATTTGGTTTTCAAAGTCATAAATGAAGCAAGCAGTAAAGAAAGAAACTTCACAAAAGGAAGCCATGATAACCTGGCCGTTTCTGCTTTCACATAAATTTGAGCAAATAGACAAGCAATAAACATGCAAAAAAAAGTTAAGAAAACCTAGTTATCTTACGATCAAAAAGTTCTTGAATTTCACGTTATAAAAGCCTGATAATCTAGTTGTTGGCATTTTGGTGATTAAAGTCATCAGCGAAGCATCAAAAAACATGTGATAATAAAAATTTTATAAAGAAAAAAAGAAACAAACAGGGGAACAGCAGACAACAGAATATTTAAATATGTTTTTATTAACAGACGTTAAAATAAAATATATCTTGAGTATTTCATAGTATTTTGTTTTTTCTATATTCACGAATTGGGAAATTAGTTGACTTTGTGTGATTGGGAAAACGGCGGTACCGCCGAAAATTTCTTCCTAGCTTACACCCTGCATTTAATGATGGAATTTTATAAAAAACATTCAATTTTTATTACTGAAACAGTAAATTTTGATTAGTCATTTTTTATATATTTATAATATCATTTTAGATTATTTCAATTTACATGTGTCAAATATAAACATCATTCAAATGCATACAGTTGAATTTTGTAGATTGTAACTTATTTGCCGTTTTTAACTTATTTAATGCTGATTTTAACTTATTTGTGTCTTAAGCTCTTTTTTATGTGACCATTTTTTAGTTTTTATTTGAATTGTTAATTTTAGTGGGTGTAACTTAATGCCAGCGATTCAGCTGTGCCTCATTTTTTATTTTTATTTTTTATTATATGAAGTAATTTTTGTAAATTCACTGAATGAAAATAAAGAAATAATAATAAAAACCCTACATCGATTTGTTGCCGCTCTGGTTTCATGGTTATGGAAGATTTTTCTGTATGTAAATTGTTGACAAAACTCTACTGGTAAAATGCTGTTTATAAAAATGCAATTTTGTGTGATATGAATAAGTCTGCAAGTTTCATTAGTTCAAGTTTACAGTACAGCCAACAGTCCGATTTAGAAAATGCTATTTTCCTAATACTGGATCTTGAAGCTTTTGAACTGCAGTTGACAACCATAAAGTAAAATGATTAGGATTGAATTGAATATATTTAAATCAAGATAAAAAACGTGCTGTATTCGGTTCCGTCCGACAGATGCCAACATCAGAGTTAAAGTTCCATCCGTCACAAAAAGCCGTCAATATGACGTATTTGGACGGAATTAAAAGATATCCCATCTTATCAGAACAAAAAATTATTAAGAACATAATTCTTCCATGTATAAATGAATCGATAATCTTAATTGAGGAAAATCAACTGGAAAAACAGAAGCTGCTGATCTTTGAAAACTCAGTAATTTTCCTCGCTTCTTGTCTTAAATAATTTTGATCATTAGGAGAGGTAAATTATTCTTCGAATGCATAAAGAAAAAAAAAGTGTTCTTAAATTATGTAATACCAACTTATTAATTTCTATAAAAGAATAAAAGTTGTCTTCAGCAAGCTTATCGACAGACAGCTTTAACGCTAGGTGGATTTGAACCCGACACAGTTTGCTAACCCAATAATCTACCCACTATGTGTGCTACGTCGCTATGTGTATATAATTATTATTATTATTATTATTATTATTATTATTATTATTATTATTATTACAAATGTCTGCAGGAAATCTT
>JANSTP010264949.1:0-10932 GCA_025330745.1 Cladonema radiatum | reverse complement strand
GTTTAAGACTATTGCTTTTAGGCTAGGTTTAACATTTTACAGTACTATTTACTTAACTTGATTAAATGTTTATAGGTCTATTGACCTGGATGAAGATTTTGGCCTGATCACTGAAATGGGTGTAAATGGAACATGTAATCGGCGTATTAAAAACGAAAATAATCACGTTGTAACAATAAATATTCTTGGATACCTTCGTTGTGATAAAGATCTTCTGAAAGATATCTACGATGCAGTAATCATTAGAGGTGAAAAATTCTACTACATATTATTTTATAAGCATATGTTTTTTTTGAATTCAGGCTCGAACATGCTTAACGAAAAAAATTAAGACAGAGGATAGAGACTACACAAGCTTGTCTTTCAGCAAATACAGCAAATACTATAAGCATGGCTTTCTCACAATTAGCAGAAAGAAACGGCTTAATAGGATAATTGGTGGTAGGATTAAGGCTCAATAATATGCCTAGTATATGCTTAAATATGCTGAGCCTGTATACGTATATCGACGTTACGCTTATAAAAAAGTATGTAACAGTTTTCTTGGCCTGCTTTTTTATCAATTAAAACTCTTTTCTTTGTTGACCTTGGTCACAAACTAAATTGGTTCACTGAGAAAAAAAAAGAAAGAGGAAAGTAAAACCTGTCTCTGTTAGTCCAGGAGGGTGTACCTACACCTGCCCCAGGACCTTTCGAAATAAGATTATTTTGAAAATATATTATTTATAGAATAAAGAAAAAAAAATGCAATGTTCCGAAAAAAAATTTGGGATCGTTATAGTGTACCCAGCCCCTTTATTTCAGACCTTTGGATCCCTCAGTTTGCCTATATAGTGTAGACCCTTATGTCAGAAAAACTGCGTTTTTATATATCATTGGAAAGATCTCCTTGAGTGGAACATAAAAAATATAAAAACATAGGTCCGTAACTGTTTCCTTTCGATTATATTTGAAATAGAAAATTGTGTAAAATGCAGATTGGTAACTTACTGACCAGGTACTATTTTGTATTAAAATGGATTCTTGATATAGATATGAAATTAATCAATTGGTGGGAAATTTTTTTATGGTAAGCAAAATACTATTTGTATTTTATAGACCAGAATAATCAAAAATCAGTCTTAATCTACGGCAAGTATTCTAAAGTCCCTCCATCTGCCTCTTAGTTTTATGTTGTTTTTTCTCAAACATGTTGTCATACTGTTACTATCCAAAGATATAATCATTTTATACTAATATCAGTTATGGAAAGCTGTTTCATCCGTCTAAACCATTATCTTTGTAATAATGTATATGGTCATTGTTGATATCCACGCTGCCGTTTCTGCAATTTTTGGATTTATGTTAATACGTCTATGCTCTTTTTCTACAACTTTTTCATATTTTTACAACTTTTTGGGATTAATTGTATATTTTCACACTACAATCTCGACTAGAGCTGCCAAAAATATCTCTATCTCTAGTAAATGAAACAATAGTTTTGCTGATTAAAAATCTTGTGATTAACTTATTTATTTATTACATTCATATATTTATTATATTAGCAACAGTTCTTGGGATCCCTGATCGATATTACTGCAGCGGCAATGAATATTCGGCAGAATACATTCAATCAAGAAATATCGAAGTAATTTTCAAACAAGGTGTTTTTAAACCTCCAGATCCAATATTTCGTGTAGAATATCGAATAAGTAAGTAGATATGGTTCAATTTTTTTGATGTTTTTAGGAATCTTTCTTGCCTACTACCCCTATTTAATGTTCTTGTTGGTGCATTTTTACTACACAATACACCTCCCCCGTCCCTACACAAAAACTAATTAAATGATAAATCCGATTTTAAATACGGTATTGCCAATAAAATGATGGATAGCTACAATCAGACCCTTAAAAACATGTTAATTATAACAATAAACATTTTTATAGAAATCCCTAAGCTCTAAATATATTTTCTCTAAGGGACAAATATCAAAATCCTTGATTGTTATTGATTTTATTCAAGGTGAAACTTTTTATGAAAATTTTGAAGATACTATTTTTATGTAGACTATGTATGTTGCCGATTTTTGTTTCGTAAATATACTTTTTGCTTAATCCTTAGGTTATCCTATCACGTTTTCTAGCCCTGTAACAACAAGTAAGTAATTACTTTTTGAATTCCTCAAAAAGGTAAGAACATTGATTTTCTAGGACACCTCAAGCTATAGAAAAGCTATTTATCAAAAGTAAATACTTAAGTATTTGATCACGCGAAGTGGTTGGGGTAAAATTATGAAACTCTAATCTCCTTAATAACCCAATATAAAGTTAAATAAACAACAGATGGAAGAGTTAAAACTTTACCATGAAAGCTGAAGAATGAACATAAACAATTCCACTTTGTTAGAATTATTGCATACGCTTTTTTTAATTGCGTGTTGAAGTTCTTCCTGTAAACAAATGCATGTCGTTTCTTTTAATTGAAATAATATGTCTACGATAATGCCAAACTCAGGATAAAAGTTGTCTGCTTAAATTAAAATAAAAGGTTTTACAAGCCAAAACAAAATCAGTAAGCCAATGTTAACCTACAATATTATCAGTTAACTTTTACTAACGATGTACAAAACTTACACAAACATTATCTGTGAATGCAAAATTAACTAAAACATTGTCAAAACAGTGGCTATGTTGTAATCATTTTTAGATACAAAAATTAAAAGAAAAAATAAATTTTACTGATTTTTTTTTTCAAACTAACAGTTCATAAGTCCTGTGGCAGCTGTCTAAGGTTTTTAAAATCTCTCTTTAGCACAAAAGCACTTTTCCTTGCCAAGGAAAGACCTGAAACGACGGCCAGAGGCATTTCTTTTGCTAAATTATTTCACGCTATATATCTTTCAGCGGTCTAAGGCTTTCGATATGAGAAGTTACTACTATCTTTCTTGCTAAAACATTTTTTGGATATGCGAAGTTTTTGATGAAAGTTTTGTATCAAAAGTTTTGAAATGGGTCATGCTAAACCGTCCACCCATCTTCACCCATCTCCAACCACCTCTACTGACCTCCACTCATCTCAACTCATCTCCACCGACCTCTGCTCGTCTCCACTCATTCCCACCGACCTCCATCCATCTCCAACTATCTCCACTCATCTCTACCGGCCTCCACTCATCTCCACTGGCATCTACCCATCTCCACCCAGCACCACCGACTTCCAGTCAGCTCCACTGACCTCCACCAACGTACACTGACCTCAAGCCCCTCCACCAATCTCTACCCACCTCCACTCATTTCTAGGAAACATCACACAACTCATATTATATAAGGAAAAATAGAGAAAAGAGAAAAGATTTGATGTTTAAGCCCGTAGTTTTAGGGGATTGGGGAGAGGATGACTCTTTTTTTTTAGGTGTTTACCGGCCAAGCGAAGTTTCAAAGCCTCACGCAGCCACTGAACCAGGGGTGTTTGGAATCGAGGATTATTAAGGAATATTAGAATATTAAGGAATCCCAAAGTTTATATCATGAATTATTTTAAAAATTTATGACCTTTTCGATTTTGAAAGATTAAAATATTACAACAAATGTCTACTGCCTTATTCTTTGGATTTCCTTTTTTCCACAAATGAAATTATATTAGAAAGAAGCTCTTCTTCCCTCATGACTAAAAGTAATCAGTTGTTACATGTTCCCAGCTACAGTGATTTTTGGTTAATATAGTTCAGGTTTACTGTAAGATTAAGGTGGGTGACAGATGGATGGAGCTATCTGGTAAGCATTATAGGCTGCTAACAGAACTGCTAACAAAAGATTCTATTTCAAAAATTATATTGTAACAGGATTTTGACAAAGTTTTGAAGATGATTTGTCATCATCATTTGTCAATTTTTTGTCATCAAGTGATCAATGACGTCATTATTTTCGCTCAAGAAAGAATTTTTCCCGCAAAACCTAATAAGTTATATAACGGTAGAAAGAACATTTTATGCTGATTAAATTTAACTTAAAGATCCAACACTCTAAAGAAGCTGGAAACGAGTTGTGACGCCACAAACGGCAATGTGTATTTTTAAATTTCCGCGTAGCGAGAAATTTCTTAAAATGAGCGTGTATTTTCTTCTTAATATTATTTTTTCTCAACCATATTTCCCGGCATATTTTATCTACATTATGCCAAAATGTCAAAACGATACTTGAAAGAGCGATGTAAGAGAAAATCGAATAATCATAATGGCGGCCATGTTAGTTCATAAAAGTGTTTTTTGTTGAACATATTACTGTATTTAGCAAATTGAAAGGCTTTTTGTGCTATTTTTTGGCACGAAGGCAGCATTTACATGTCTGTACGATATAATTAAAGTACAATTAAAGTTTTCATTGTTAAAGAAAGAACTCTTAAAGAGTTTTCAACTGAAGTGCATTTTTTCTAGAGAAAAGAGAAAACATTATTTGAATTAATCATGGCAACGACATATTTAATTAGCTAATAGTCCAACGTTTTATTAATATATTGCTAAATGCTTAAGTGATAAGTATGGCTAGTCTTCATTAATGTATTTAAAAATGAAGTGGAAACCTTTTATGGCCAGGAGGTAGCTAAAATCTTTGAAAACTGAAGAACAGTTTTATAGTTAGCATCCAGTAGACAAGTTATTGAATTGTAATGAATTCTCCAGCTCTTTGAAAATGGCTCTTGGAAAATTAGCTATACCCCGTGTTTATAAAAAGCAGACGTTTTTACAGTAGAAAGCATTTGTGAATTGCGGTGGTTTTCTTTGTTATTTTATCATCGTGTATCAAATGTTTTTTCATTAAAGTCTCTTTTGTTGAAATAAATTTATATGTAAGAATACTGTTACTAAAACCACAAAAACTTGGATTATTAGTAGAAAGCATTTCTCAATGGCGATGATTATTTCACAGGTAATTTATCGTGCAACAAATGTTTCTTAACATGTCATTTTCTTTTTATTAATGATGGAGAACAAATCAAACAAGCAAATCAGAAGAGAGAAGTTTTCATTATTCTAGCTAGCACTTTTCTCTTAAATATGTTTAGTAGGGTTACTGATATTATTGAAATTGGTTTTGTATACATGATATGTTGATTCAGAAATTGTTTTAAAAATATGTTTCGTAAATTTTTTTGTAAATATGTTCAACATTTTTTTTTGTATATAAATGTTTCATAAATAAGCTTCACAAGTTTTTTGTAAATAAGTTTCGCACAAATATTTTTCATTAATACGTTTGACCATAAATATGTTTCTTAAATATTCTTTTGTTAATACACTTCATAAATTTTTGTTAAATACGCCCTGTACAAATATTTTTAATAAATACCTTTGACTGTAAATATGTTTCGTAAATATTTTTTGTTAATATGCTTTACAAATTTTTGGTAAATAAGTTTCCCACAAATAATTTTCATTAATACGTTTGACTATATATCTGTTTAATAAGGCCCCATTACAAAAAAGAATACTGATGAAGAATAATGACGATTTTATGATTTTTTTATTATTCGTTGATGATTCTTCTGTGTTTTTGTGTTGAAGAATTTAAAACCAGACATTAGAAGAGTATTTACCAGCATGCTATTTCATTGTTTTTAAAATCTTGTCTGGGTGAATAAATTCAATCTAGTTTGAATTTAATCAGAGATTCAAGAAGAACTAAACAATGAAAAATAGAAAATATATTTACTTTTCCATTCAATTCTATTTTTATCACAATTTTGTCGAAAAAAAATCAGCTCCAAACGCCAAGTTCCTCACCTGTATTCCCCAACGAATATTCACAGCAGTCGCAGCAGAGTCCTGATACGTAATTCACTGAACAGTATTTCCCGTATTTCTATTAAGTAAAAGACCGATAAATATAGATAGATATAGGCTAGTAACTAGTCGTCCTTGATTTTTTTGAAATGAGCAAAATTCGAACTTGCCGAGTTGTAATGGACCGACATATCCAATTTCCCAATTTTCCCGCTTTTACCGAAATATCGAATATTGGGTTTTGTGGCTCTGGAGAATGGACTAGATCTAGTAGAAGATAGATATTGACAAAAATGAGTAACAATGATTACCTGAAATGTGGATGAATTCATTCGGAGAAATTTACGAAAGCTTTTAAAATCTGTCAAACGCAACTCACTCAAGAGCATATTATATGCACCCCTTTTGTTGCGCCGACTTAGCCAATCTTTTACCCATACTTTTCGACTTTTCTTCGCCTCATTTTTTTCTGCATTTCGATTGTTTGCACAGGTTGCTAATATTACTGCACATTCACATACAGTTTTAAGTTTTTTATTATTCATCTTACTGCAGAACAGTTCTCAATAAGATGCAATTTGTGTATTAAGTTTTCTCTAAAAAGTTTGTGTATTAAAAGTAGGTATGTATTTATTCTTGCATGTATATTTCAAGAAGAATATTGTTGCAAGGGCTGTGGTATTTATTCTTCTCAAAATTATTCCTGTGTGTATATTAATGAAGAATTGATGAAGAATAAACACCAGACATAATGTTCTTCATCATTATTCTTTGGTGTAATGGGGCCTTTAAATGTTTTTTGTTAATACGCTTCTTAAATTTTTGTTAAATACGCTCCGTACAAATATTTTTAATAAATGCGTTCGAGAGTAAATATATGCCCTAAATATTTTTTGTTAATACACTTCATAAATTTTTGTTGAAGACGTTTTGCTCAAATATATTTCATAAATATGCTCGACTGTAAATATGTTTCATAAATATTTTTTGTTAATACGCTTCTTACATTTTTATAACTAAGTTTAACGCAAATATTTTTCATAAATATATTTGACTATAAATATGTTTCTTAAATATTTTTTGTTAATACGCTTCATAAATTTTTGTTAAAGACATTTTCATGTATCTTAAATATTTTTTGTACATAAGCTTCAGAAATTTTTTGTAAATAAGTTTCATACTATTAATTTTCATAAATACATTTGTTAAATTTTTGGTAAATACTTTTTGTAAATTTTTTTTCTTTTTAAATATGCTTAATAAATTTTTAGTAAATATCTTTTGTAATGTTTTTTGTAAATACGCTTTATATTTTTTTTCAAAAAAATAAGTTTCGTACAAATATTTTTCAAAAATACGTTCGGCAAAGTTTTTGTAAATATATTTCATAAATATTTTTATAACTATTTCAATAAATTTTTGGTAAATACAGTAATTATTAATACGTTTAAACAATTTTTGCGAAATATTTTTTGCAAATTGATACGATTGATAAATGTTTTATAAATATGTTTTGTAAGTATTGTAAAAATTTTTGTTGATATGTTTGACATTTGTAACTTTATTTGTAACTTCGTTTCGCAATTATTATTGCAAATATGGTTCAATGGATTGTTTCTAAATATGTTTTGTAAAGGCATTAATATTTTTGTGTGTTTAAATTCTTTAATAAATATGTTTTCTAATTTTCAGTTGTTACAAACTGTTTTTTGTACTATTGTTTTTGAATATGTTTGGTAAATTTCGTTGATATAAACATGTTTCAAAATTTTCTTTGGAATATACTTTCTACAGAGCCCTTAACTTCAGCACAAGAAGTGGAAATTTTACTGCGCTGTGTGCACTTTTCTTATTCTCGACGTCTACACAAATTTGCTACCTTACAAATCTTACGTTGTACTTACAAATATTAACATGTTGACAATTTAAGTTATAAAAGTTGATACAAAATTTGTACAAGCTACTGTTATAGAACTTATAACCCTTTTCCATATAGGGAATGTGGGGTTAAATCTACCCACTTTCCACTCTCCACTGCCCTAGCTCCAGAAAAACATTTATTGACAGCTTCCGTCGTAGTTGATATTTTTGTATGAAATTTTGACTGTGTGTGCAAAATGTAATTGGAAATAGTTTCCTATAAAGAATATTTTTAAATCGGCCCCAGTTCCTTGCTATAACACAATCAACAGGCCTTCTAATATCATTTTCTTTCGGTTACTGGAAATATTTCTAGTTGTTTAGGGATACTTTTTTTTGTTTTGCCTTTCTGGTTTCAATTCCTGGAGTATTATATGAGTATATGTATATTGATAGCGCCACTTCGACAACATAATGACAGGATTTTAGCATCAATGTTTTCCAAACTTTGACGGAACAAAAAATACGTTTTTTGAGGATTTGGATAGCGTTGTCAATAAAACCACCAGATCAAATTAATTACATTTACTTCAAGATTATATAATAAACTTGGCAACGTTTTGTTGAATCAAAAAATGCTAATCAAAGTCTATCTGTCTCTTTATTTAATAATAAGAAAATTGCTCCTTCGGAACGTTCTATACCATTTGCCCATCTCCTGAAAGTTGTTTTTTATAGATAATTGTGAAAAATATCACACAGTTTTACTCACCATCACTAAATTTTATCAATAGAATTTTTTTAGAAGTCTATTTCTAGGTAGGTCAAAAAGTACCTTTAGAAATTCAAAAACCGGACAAACCTCATTGTGATCGATGAGGTCAACGTCACTGACTATAAACAAAAGCAAAGACGGTCAAATTAAGAAGTTTCAAGACTAATTATGATGTTTTTCATTCGTGCCAAGTATTAGAGATTATAGATTTTAACTTGGGAGGGTAGTTTTTACCTCCTTCTCTTCCATGCCATAAACGCATATAAAAAGTGCAATTCGCTAAATTCGCTAAGTGAAAGCTAAAAGAATAAAACATTGTTTCTATAGAACAATGAACGATGCTGTCCGTGTTGATAGTCTCAAAACGGTAAGTTAAATTATGTGAAAATGTTCTGACCACTTATAGCAGTTCTGAAACCAAAAGCCAATATGGAATCATTCTATAGGAAGATACACTTCATGTCAGTTCAGGTAATACTTTCAAAGAATATTAACTGCATGAGACAAAGTCACGCAATAAATCTTTTCTCAACAGCCAGACATTCAAAAGTCTAGTAATTCAGGTTTGTATTTTTTACTCTTCTCTTGGTACTTATTATAAACTTGTTAATGCTACTGTCGGTTCTGTTAGACCGTATTTTTCATTCATTTTAAATTCATTTTGAAGTTTTTATTTCCTCCCAGGTTTGAAAATGAAGGCTCGTTCTTTTCCCCGCTTTACCTCCATTCTTCATGCTTTTTCTTCATGATTTTTCTTCGTTCCTCACGCTTCACCTCCGTTTCCCCGCTCTTCATGCACATTTGCATAAGAATTCTTCATGAAAATACTCTCAAAAGTGTCTTTTGTCTAACTAGTCATAAATTAACCATTTTGGAACTATTTAAACTCTGATATCAATTTTCTTATAACTTTAGAAAATTTTTTTGAAGGAACAAAATGTTGTTCACCTCAATGAAATTTTATAAAATTAAAAAAAGTACCCTTGTTCAAGAAAAGTAAGGTACGTTGCTGAGAAGCCACTTTGTAGAACCACGTTCAGATTAGAGGTAGTTTTAATAGTAATGAATAAATACATTGATAAAACGTTTTGACTGTAAGTGTAATTGGACTAAGGTTCTCAAGTATTATCTTGGTAAATCATTATGATTGCATCATAATATGTATATCATCGAAATTATTTCTGCCTACATTGTGTCTAAAATAGTTGGCTTACCACTTAACCCTCTGTTTAATGGGAGGGTGGGGGTCGTTCAACGGACACAGGCCTCTTTTTTTTTAATTTTTTTGATTCCTAATTACCCAGGAACTTGACACTCACATGTAAATTCCTTTTGTTTTCCAACCACAAAAAAAGTATTTTTCAGAAGAGCCCTCGTTGATAAATAAACAAATGTTTGTTTTCGAATTTTTTTGAAATTTTTTTATATCTTGGGACAGTGTTTGGGTAAGTAAATAATATACCAAAATCTTATCCAGAGTCATTTTATATAACCAGGGTGGCAGTAACCATTATAATTTGAAATCGAAAAGTTTTTTTGAAAATTTCGGATTTTTTGGGAATTTTCGGGTAATTGAGGTAACTGGAAATTAACGAGGTAAATGTGGGGTCCATTAACACCCCACCTCCTGTAAACAACGTGCACCAAAAATCCCTGTAAACACAGGTCTAAGAAAGTTTCATTGTCACAGTTTTTCAGTAATCCTTAATCCTATTCAACCCAGGCTTTTTCTGGCTTCGAAAACTCGAGGGGGACCGGTCGGAATCCCTGGATATTTCCAGAACTACGCATGGTCAGTGATTAAACTTCATACAGTATTACACCAACCTATTATGAACACTTTGATACCATAATGAACCTATGACGTCATCAAAATTTGATGATGTCATCATTTTTCCATCACTAGGTCGTCGAAAATCGGTGATTCCCAGGTCAAACATTGGGCAGTTACAAAAAATTAACCAAAAGAGCTTTTTTCATGCGGTTTTCACCATTGTGCAACTAAAATAAAGTACTATTATGTCATTAGGAGTTAAAAGGAGTTAAGATTTGGGAGCAAAAATCGGATTTTGCCCGAAAATGACCAAAAAAAATGACCTACCGGGCCTGCATTTTGGTGTTGCCCTGGCAACAATGGGCGTGGTAACCCAAATTTTTTTCCATGAAAATAGATTTTGTGTAAAGTCACAAAGTTTTGTAGGCAAAGCTTTTTTAGTTCCGAAGTTGTAATAAAAAAAACTGCCAGGGAGGAATAGGGTTAAAATGAATGTTATTTATTACACAACCTAACATTTATTACAGTGCATGGAAATTGCTGACTCACGTTCACTTGAATTTTCATTATGATAATATTGTTTACCTTTTCCTTGTACCATTGAGAAAAAAAGTAATTTTTGACACTCTATTGGAAACAAAAGAAGCCTAAAGATGGATCACAAGCCTCTTATACTCTCATCTGATCTTTTTACAACTGTAAAATTTAGGTTTAGTCCAAGTTCAAACTATTCAACATTAAATCCAAATGGCTTTTCTATAAAAT
>JANSTP010264938.1:0-10932 GCA_025330745.1 Cladonema radiatum | reverse complement strand
TTCGAACTCTTTCTGCAGTAACTTTACTTTCACTAAACCTTTTAAGTTCAAACTTTGCAGGTGGGCAGACAACAACACGATGACTATAAGTGAACGTCACATTGACGTCATGACATCAAAATAGCGTCAAATCGTCAAAATAGCGTCCTTATTCGAGAAAATGCGATTTTGTGTTTTTGATGACGTTTTCACCTTGTCACGTGACTAGACCAAAAAAACACAAATGTTTTGGATAGATATTGCCTGTTGCTGTTACTAGAAAACGTTTCACCTAAAAGTACAGACCTAAATCAAAGTAACTAAATATTTGCTCTTTTGGCACCCTTTAGGAGGAACTTTTGGGTCGAAAGTTCTAAATTTTTATATGGAATAAAATCTACTATATTTTTAAATTGATTTCCATCATTTGTCACTTTCTGGAAAACGTTTTAAGGAAAAAAGCAAAGGAAATAAACAAATCTTGAAAATGGCCTTTTTTTGCAATTTGATGACGTCATTACCTGATCACATCACAATCAACATGGCGTAAAATAGGATTAAAGAGCATGCCTTGACCCATGATTACACTTGTGGCATCAAGAATCGTTTGAAAGCATGTCTGACCCATGATCACATACATAGGGTTTAAGTCCAATTCTTGACCCAGGACAATAATCTGTGACATCAAGTAGAATCAAGGCCCTCTTTCACTCAAACTCAAGCTGGGCCATCATAATGACAGCAGTATAGTTAACATACAAATACACTAAACCATACTATTATATTCTTTTGTATAAAAACCTATCTGCATATTCACAAGGTGGACAACAACAACCTCGTAATAGGTAATCCAGTCATCATTTATGTCACTCTGTATCAGTGGCTAACTCAAACTGGAAAAACACGTACCTGAAGCCTTTTCACCAGGATCAGGGAAAATCGAGTCTTTTCTATACATGCAGATTGTTTCAAAAACAGAATACAGTAAAACAGCTGGGGTAATCATCTAAATGTAGTTACAATGTCTAGTGATCAAATCTTAATTTTGTTGTTTAATAATAAAATTATATTTTAACTGGGACAAGTTAAATTGAGAGAAATGTATGGCTGGTAGAGTGGAGAAACGGACTAAACCATAGTACTTACTATTCCATAATATCGGTGGCAGGTATAGCCCAGTGCCCACATGACCGGGGATCCTAAGCCTTCAAGGACAGGAGACCATCAGTTTTTCATAGACCATTTTAACATGCAAAGCAATGAAGCAATAAAGCGTTTTAAAGTAGTGTTAAAAATAGGAAATTGCCTGTAGACAATGTTTCAAATGTCTTTTGCAATATTAGCTAAAAAATCCCCTCATTAGAAAAAAGAATAAAGTATTGATACCGGAAATCTAATTAATTGGAAAACTGAACTTTGAAAAACTAAAAGGCGAGTTTCAGACACTTTTTGAAAACGATTTTAATGTGGGCCCTTAATGGCTAGTATGGCTTTTGGGTCCTGGATTTATCTTTGGCTAAATTCGGCCCAGCATACATGGTCTACTATAATTATAGGTAATGGTATTATAATAGGCCATGCTGCATACGGTTATATCGTAAAACGATAATCAATGCGATTTACTGCAATTCAGATCTTAGGACTGAGTCATATAAACAGCCGAAAAAAAAGGATGCGTATTGGAGACTACATAAGACTAGACTAGACTAGATTATTATGCTCTCGTATAGATTTTGTAGGACTTTGTCCTAACAGCAAGAGAAATGGGCAAGACAAAAGAATTTTTTGCACATTGGCTTCGTTTATTATTAGAAACTAAAACAGATAACATACATAGGTTGTGGCCAACTATTTAACTTGTTTTAGCTGTTGGCTAGCCCCCTAAATAAATAGGTGCACTAATTAATGTCAAATCGTTTAATTAAGAAAACACACACTATTTGTATGAAATTTACTACATTTATTTTTCAAAGAAACAAAAACAATGAACAAAAATTTCCAACAAAATGTTTTTGGGTCGATATTTTTAGTCTTGTAATCTTCAAGCAAATCTTCAATATTTCTGGTAAGATTTATTGAATTTTGTTGAGAATTAAGGATTGGGAGGATGCGTAACTTTCATAGATTCAAAGTCCATATAAAGGCCCATGTTAAATAGGACTAATAGTGATGGCCTCATTTAAATCCTATGAAAATGTTGCAACGCTTTGGCAGAAATAATAAGACTATAAAGTCAACAAAATGTCTTGATTTCAATTTCGAGGGGGTAGAATATCCAAGGAAAAAAAGTAAGAAATGGCTGTTTGGTATTTTGAAATGTAGGGGAAATACTGTATATCAGTTTGAACAAAATCCAATATGAGTTTACTTACACCTTTTGTTTGGAAAGGTGGTGAAGGCTGGTGTTTTCAGAATTTTTCCTCTTGAACTCTGGTTCAGCTTTAAAATGATTCCTTCACCCTTCGACCCTTCAACCTCTGAACTAAGAATTGTCACCAGCAAAATCTTTTGAATTACATTTCTAATCTATTCCGAATTTTCTTACGGTGTAATAGCGCAATCTGTGCAAGTTCCAACACAAAACGTGATGTTAAAATGAGAAATTTAGTATTTTAAGAGTTTGTTTTAAAAGTATATTGCTCAGATTATCCAAGTCTTCTTTAATCCTATTTCATAGGCTGTTCTTATGCACGTCAATTCTCAACCAGGTTCAATAAAACTTACAATAAATATTAAATGCCATGTAAAGTTTTAGAACATGATCCTAAAAGTCACGTGGCCAGGTGATGACGTTATCAAAATGCCAAAAAAGACTGTTTCCGAGGTTTGTTTATTTCCTTTACTTTTTGCTTAAAAGTATTTCTAGAAAATGATGGAAATGGATTCAAAAAGTATAGTGGATTTTTTTCCATATAAAGGTTTTAAATATTTTAACGCAAAAGTGCTCTCTAAAGGGTGCCAAAAGAGCAAAAATTTAGTTATTTCAATTTAGGTTTGTATCTTGGGAACTTCTTTCTTTGTATTTTCAGATTAAACTTTTTATACCTCTAGCAACAAGCAAATATATCCAAAACATTTGTGTTTTCGGATCTAGCCACGTGGCAAGGTGAAAACGTCATCAAAAACACCAAAATCGCATTTTTTCAAAAGGACGACATCAGCAAAAAATGATGTTATTTTGACATCAATATGACGTCGACATATAGTCGTCATGTTCTTGTCTGCCCACCTACAAAGTTTGAACATAAAAGGTTTAGTGTAAGTCAAGTTACTTCAGAAACAGTTTGAAATTCGATCAATATTTTACACTCGTGCCCAACAAAGAGGGCGTGGTGAGGGGGGAGTGGTAAGAGCTAACTTTTTAAAAAAGATCCACAGAAATTTTACCTCCCCCTCCTAATGCAAAATAGGGTTAAATTCAGAAAACCACAGTATAAAATAAAATCTTATTTGAAAAATTCATTCTTGACTTACTTTTTGAAGTCTCAAAATAGGCTGATTGGTTCTGTACCCCCTGAAAAAGTTTGCCCACTCAGTACCACTTGGCAACACTTGGAAATGCAATCTAGAGTGTCTTATCAACCTTTTGCAGCAAAAAACTGTTGTATACCCTATTTGATGAGGTTGTCAAAAAAATCCTTGCTTGACAACCGGACTAGCTTTCGAATAAAATAATCTCTCGTGTTCCATTGGGAAAATGAATATCACGTGAGGTAAATTTCCGCAATTTTCGGTTTTTGTGCCAGTTTTTTCTCAGAATAATATTTTGGAATTTTGACAAATAATGGTAAATCTTTCTTTCTAATTCCAAGAAAAAATTTGTCCTTCAATTTAACTTTCGAATCCACTTCCTAGGCCGTTTTGCTAAACTTTAATAAACTTTCACAAATCTGCATGTCAGTCCTTTTCGCAGGGACATACTTTCCCGAAAATCATGGCCAAAAGACGAGAAAACGAGAAGTTTTCTCCCCTCGAAACTAGAGTAATTAGCATTATAACGTACCTGGACAAAGTATGCGTTAGATAGTTATCTTGCAATCCACTGTTACGTAGTACAAAGTGTTTTGCGGTGTCATATGTTGTCAAATCTGAAGTATCGAGAATAATCATAAAAACAATCAGGGAGGTACAGAAAAAAAAAAGAAATGAATTATGCTATAAATCATACTAAAGGTTTTGAATAAAAGTCAATGCATACACTTACAGGGCCTATTCTACAAAATTAGGACAGAGTCTAGTTTCTATGAGACGGACACAAACTATTTAGAAAATCCTACCATTGAGCTTTTTTCACCTTTTTGACTTTAAAAGGAAAAAAAAAGGTTTTAAGGGCTATTGATTAATGTCAATTAGTCAACAAAGGCTCAAATTATTTACTATTCAAAGAAATTTTGAAACTAACTGCACATCGAACCAGTCCCACATAGTTTTTACATAAAACATCAATTATTAATCATAATGAATCATAATTATGGATAAAAAATAAAAGATATTGTGGCACAGAAGCGAAAAATGGGAGTTCATGCCAAATCAGACCCCATTCAATTTAAAGAATACATTCTGGACAGTAAAGAATGGCGTTCTTTTTCAAGTTTTTTACGAGTTTTTGATCCAAACCAGCATTCTTTCCTTTTCACGCCATCCAAAGTATGCCATAATTTTTTTTTGCACGCCATCAGAGTGCCATACTTTTTTTCGCCTGTCATCCAGGATGCCATACTTTTATTTACATGCTATCCAGGATGCCATACTTTTTTTTGCACGCCATCCAGAATGCCATACTTTACCATCCAGCATGCTATACTTTACCATCTAGGATGCCATACTTTTTTTGCATGCAATCCAGAATACAATACTTTTACCATCCAGTATGCCATACTTTTACCAGCCAGGATGCCGTACTTTTTTTGCACGCCATCCAGTATGACATACTTTTACCATCCAGGACGCCATACTTTTTTCGCACGTCATCCACAAATGAAGACAATGAATTCCCCTCTTTTCTTTGTGAAATCCAAGGCTTTGGAATGAATAGCCTTTTCTAATTCTGCTAAATGTCAATAAAAAACACAAAAGTATCTTACCTCCAAGGTTAACAAGAGCAGCCCGTTGTACATTAGGTAACCATCCTTTCCATAAACCACGAACACCTTGTTCTTTCAATATCAACTGGAATGCATGGAATGTCCCACGATACCTGCCCAAGAAATTTTTTTATTACTTTATATTTTTTTAATTTTATATTTCATAAAATACCATTACTTATAAATGATCAGTATTAACCCTAAATTTTAACAAGGGGGCTTTTTGATTGATGTGACAAGTAAAATTAACCTCTCCCATGCCCCACCCCTTATTCAAAGTGTGGACTATGAAACAAAAATCAATAAAACTTGTAATTAAAAAAAAAATAAATAAATAAAGCAAATGAAAATACAACCTTAAATAATTGACTCGCAAGTCACATCAAAAATGTTGAGATTGAATGTTTTTCAGTACTTTCTTAATTCCTCTTTTATGAGCGCAAGTAAAAATTTTCAGAAAATAAATATTATGGTGGGACTGAATTAAGATGTAGACAGTTTGGTATCATCATTTTTTTGATATTATGGACCAAGTGATGCTTTCTAGAGGGCGCCATTTTATTTTAAAAGGATACTTTATATTCCATAGAATATTTCAGAAAACAGGAAAAAGTAGAAAATTACTCTAAAACGGTGATTGGTTGCTCTCGCCTCATAACAGGGTAGTGACGTCATCCAAAATATTTAAAAACACCTTCTTCCAAAAAATGCTGACGAGTGCAAAGATTGACATTATATATTGACGTTATTGGCATTATAATGAGACTGGGATATTTCACTAGATCGTCTCCTAAGTGGAAAATTTTAAAATAAGAGGTTTTATATTGGATAAGGAATTGAAAAGTTAGTTTTTCATTCGTCAAAATTTGCTATTCCCACAACTAACATCTTGCTTTTTCATCAAAAATCTTAAATGTTATACTTTTTCACAAAACTTTTAGCAATAAGTTGCTTGTGGCAGGAGATATTAATTTTGCAAGGTGTAAAAGAAAATATTGCCTTAATAGTATGAAATAACTTAATTTTTTAAAATACTTTTCATTGCTAATTCTCTGTTAGAATACCTAACTCTAGAATTCATTATTCATTAAAATTCATTATGATTCATTTCTAATTTCTTTACACCAGAAGAGAGAAACAAAACAAATCATTTCAGGATCTTTTGTTCCTTAAAATCAGGTGTTAATGCAGGCAGTTTTCCAGGTCAGTACACCGATTTTGGGCACACAAAAAATGTGCCCAAATTACATAACAGTTGTATGTGGCATACCCTGTTTATTCTTTCCTCATTACTTGTGGTACAATCATATGAATGTGCTACTAAGGCTCTATCCAGTGAACCATAATGTAAAAACCTCTTTGTTTCAGGTGGGGAAAACTAATCTGGACAGTAGTAATTTACGCACAAATATCAAAAACGATCTTTACTATATTTTCTGTATTAACCCCTGCTTAAAGGTGAGACTTACTTAGTGCAAAAGATCTTTTGAAAAAACCTTGTGGAGCCTGGGATCCAGATTCTGCCTCAAGCCCGGTCCAGATAGGGTTAAGAAAATGATAACTAAATACTATAATCTTTCTCTCCTCAGCAGAAAATCAGAAGGAAAGCGTAAGTCAAAATTAGATTAAAACTATATATCAAAAACTAAAAAAAACATTTAAAAAGAGAGCGTTAAAAAATTATATAACAAAGATCTCAGAAGGACCTAGGAGCCAGTCAAGCAAACTTGACCATTATTGTGACCCAACCCTTCTTTTCATAGCCTAATACTACTTTAGAAATCATTTTCTTTTCTTTTTTTATTTTGCATGGCGCAAGGGGGTTAAAAATGCTATTTTATTTTAAAAAGTCATTTTTGATTTTAATACTAAAGACCCCTTCCCCCTCCCCGTCTTCAAAGGACATGAATATACACTTTTAGCTTAGCACCTTTCTCGAATAACTTCCATGTTCTAAAATAATACCACACATACCTTCTATTGTGGCCCTCGAAGACCCTTTTTCCTTCCATTTGCATTTGAACTTTGACAAGATCGGTCGGAGATGCAAGAAATTGAGCTGCTCCACCTGCTGTAAGTCCTGCTAATGCTGATTTCCTGTGAATAAATTTTCAAAAATATTATCAAACATATTGGACGTAATTTATGGTTCACTGTAAGTGAAAAAAACGAGACTTCTACTTCTACAGAGACTTTCAAATAATAGTGATGGAGTTCTGTAAAATTACCAACCCCACCTGTCTGAAAACCAAAAAAGCTAAACAAAACTCAAAAGTCTGTATTGTTATGCAAAAATATTCAGAGTTTAAAATTTCAACTTCTATTAGACATTTAGGTTAGTGCACAAATTAAAGACAAAATGAAATCTTGCTACATATCAATCAAAACAACAGGCATTTACTTCTCTGATGTACAACATCATAGCGTTTTTGTACCATATTGATATAGCATATAATTTCTCCTTAATATTAAATATTTTTATATAATTTGTTCTTTTATTGTAAACTACTCACAACATCTAGCTAGCAGCTAGGATTTTCATGGGGCAGGAGTGTGCTCAAAAACTCTCCTGGCTCCATCTTGGAAAACACTTACTAATTTTCTTTTACAATGAAACCTCCGAAAAGCAGACACCTCATATAGCAGACACCTCCAAATAATGGACAGAACGATGAAGACCAGAACTTTTTACTATAAATTCCTTATAAAAAACCTGTAAATAGCAGACAATAATAGCAGACACCTCTCATTAGCATACAAAAAACCAAGTCCTATTTGGACTTACCTAGTCAGGTAAAAACCGCAAAATGGCGAAACTAAAACGAATGTTAAGAAATCATTCCTTAGTTATTATAAAGTTATTTTAAGTATTTGCATAGTTTTGAAGCATATTGAAGATTTCAATATTCATCTTGGAGAAACCATCATCTTCAATTACAGATTTTTTAAAAGGAATTGCAATTTCAACATCGGTTATACTGTCTTTCTTTGCCCTGCAACCCCTGAAACGTTTAAATAATGCGTTAGATTGAATATGACAGCTGAAAACGCACAAAATTTTGACTTTTTGGAAAACCTTAGTCTGCTAATAGTTAACACCAGTAGGTGTCTGCTACTCAGGGGTTTTACTGTACCATGGAGTCATGTCAGAGTATGATACAATTAAAACATTTTATTTCTTTCTCTAAGCCTCAATATGTTAATCTGTGATATTTAGCAACAAAAGCCTAATGTAAGAAGTAAGGCCAAATGATATTTTCAATTTCTTTGCTGAATTGGTATCATTGTGTCAAATTCAATGCTAAAATAAACAAACAAAAATCTCCAACACACAGATTAGCTAAAAACCATGCAATTCAGCCAAAAATGGAATCCAGACAATAATGGCATTTTCCACACAAAGACAAGCCAAAATTAAAATCAAATCTAAATCCTAATCAGAAATCATTTCCAAGCATAAATCTTATTGCATTCATGTTATGCAGATGACTCTGCACATCCTGTTAGTAGTGTATCAAGCTAAGAATCTTATAGTTCCTAGTTCAAGCCTAACTCCCAGCTATCTAGCAAGCACAAAATCAGAACATCTATATTGGCGGTTAATTATGCTAGGAATGTCAAGTCAACAATGACTGGAACCTCAGGCCTCTAAATTGAAGGTGTCTCATCCTTGCCACCCCTGAGTGGCAAAACAAAACTTACTTAATTTATTTTGTAATCTTCGTTAGCATATGCAGAGTCAAAAATAAGGCTATGAGCTGTGATTCTTTATACTTCAATAATATACGCCAATAACCGAAACAATCTGAAACATACATAATGAATTTATTTGCGAGATCATTGGAAAAATGACAATTTCTTATTTATCGAGGTATTTCTTTAGCCAAACCACCAAGAGACTTCTAGCAAAGTTGAGAAGAAATTAAGTTTTAATTTGGTTAATACAAGAGAGAGATATTGTTAGTGATCAATAAGTTATAAAGGGTTAAAACAATTTGAGAAATATGGAACTATTCTTATTTGCAAACGGTCTTACAAAATTTTCTAATAGTTTTCAACAAAAAAAATGGTACTTCAAGGTGCTTTGAAAATGGTCCATTTCAAGATACAATGCTCCAATATGGCAATACTGACAATCATGGGTCTTGAAACCTTTGGACTCTGTATCCTTGAATTTATCTCTGTTTTATCTCCAAGTCGGCTACATTATTATACTGTAATGCTTTAAATAGATGCCCGGGGCGTTTATTAAATTTTTTTATTTTTTGAGGGGGCTTTTAAAAGAGGGGGGCGTTTACTGAATATTTTTTAATTTTACAATGTCTTTATTTGTTAACAACGTAATACCCAGGCAAAAAAGGACAAAAATAAGGGTAGTTTTCAAATAAACGCCCCTCTTGGTAATTACTTTTCGAATAAATGCCCCTTTTAAGGGGTTGATTTTTCGAGGGGGGCATCTATTAGATGGGGCGTTTATTACAAAAATAATTCTTTAGAGGGGGCACTTAATAGAAGGGGGCTTGATTCGAAGCATTACAGTACCTGAAGTTTGACAATTCAGTCAGGTTGCTAATCGTTGATGGCTCTGGTCACATACCTTTAAATCAGTATCATAAGTATCTATGTTGAGCATCTATCAGTATCATAAGCATCTATGTTAAGCATCATAAGCATCATTGTCTATGTATCAGAATATCAATCCTGTTCTGATTGCCCCATATTATCCTTAGCAGTCAATTTTCGTAAAACTCTTTCTTTTAAAGAACCTAAAACCCATTCTCATCCCATTTGTAACCCACATCATACAGCGAAATCTCAGTTACCTCAGCTCATGTTTAACTCAACCATACTGTCCAAAAACTAAATGCTACTGATACCATCCTAAGTGCTTTACAATCCAAAAACTCACTAAGTTTAACAAATTTTTTTCTACTGTCCCTCCATCTCTTGACACTTTATGGGACTATCACAAGAAAATCTTATCTACTTATAACTCACTTGAGTAGTAGGAAAGTGGGAATACGAGCGCAGCATGTAGCAAGTGTGCTCTTTAGCGTATAAGGGGTAGGCCTGCCTGAGTTCATTCTTTTCGTGTGCAGTCAAGTGTGTGAGTCTGTTGCTAAATTTTTTCTGTTAACCAAGAAAATGAATACCAGAAGCATTCCAGAACTTCCTTCGAGGAGACTGAGAAAATTAAAGCAAAAAGTGGCAAGTCATCAAATCAAAATGAAAGTACAAACAAATGGAATGATTGGAATACACCAAGGTGGTTCTACGATTACTGTTGATCCGAAAAAGATTCGTGGGTTCATACAAGACCTTCAAGTAATCAAAAGAAGAGCTATGCAATTGTCACAGGAAAAAATTAAAATCGATGAAATGAATTATCAACCCGAACATCTTTATGCGGAAGCGTTGTTGCAAATCGCAAGCAAAAGTATCGCTGAAGAAATCAACGAAACGCTGAAAAACGAATGTATGGCGTGCTTTGAGCCAGCGGTAGAAATCCATTCATGTTATGGTACGAATGAACGTGATAAAGTGGATAACCATTTTGATAGGGCGTTCCGATTGTTAGATATATGGACAGCCAATGAAATGGCACTTGAACAAACAAAGACAAATTTAATACATCGGTTAGAGATAGAGACTTGTATTTAACCCGATCGGATTTAATCCAAAATGTATTTTTCATGGCCAGATTAAAAACTGCTGTAATGAAATTGGTACTGTAAAGATATACTTTTAAAGGGACATGATTAACCCCCATACAGCGGTTTTTTTGTTTATACTTTCCTGGTTTAACAAGCGGAAAATAAAAATAAAATAATATTCGGAAATTTAATTACGTGAAGCTGTCCACGGTCTG